>JAXQQM020091858.1:0-40236 GCA_034641835.2 Pinus albicaulis | reverse complement strand
GCTAATTTAGTACCCAAAGAAGAAAATAACTCTGTCCAAAAATTTCCCGTAAAAATGGGATCTCTGTCGCTCACAATAACCCTTGGGCTTCCATGTAGCTTTTGAATTCTGTCTACAAATGTAGTAGCAACTGTACTTGCTTTAAATGGATGAGATAATGCACAAAAGTGTGCATACTTGGTAAGTCTATCAACTACCACCATGATGACATTCTTTCCTTTCGACTTAGGTAAACCTGTGATAAAATCCATTGAAATCTCCTCCCAACGTTGACTTGGAATGGATAAAGGTTGTAGAAGTCCCGGGGTCTTAATTGTCTCCACTTTATTCTGCTGGCAAACCAAACATTCCGCCACAAACTTTTTAATATCAGATTTAAGGCCATCCCAAAAAAATTCTTTCTTCACCCTGTGGTAAGTTTTTAAAAATCCTGAGTGTCCTCCTAAAGGAGAAGTGTGCAATTCCAGAAGAATCTTTTGTTTTAGTTGGGAATTCCTACAAAGATATAAGCCATCTTTGTACCATAAGGAATCATTTTTCCAACTAAATGTATCAGATGTACTAGGATCTTGCTGCAACTTTTGAATGAGTGTCCATACATCTTTATCCTTCTTCCATTCATCTCTTGCTTCAGTTATCCAATCTGGTTGGATAATAGAAATGGCACAAAGAAATGCTTCCACCTCTTCATTCTTTCTTGAGAGTGCATCTGCAACAACATTAAGCTTTCCTTTTTGTAGATTATTTCAAAGTCATAACCCAACATCTTTGTGACCCATTTTTGCTACTCTTCTAAAGATAGTCTCTGTTCCAAAAAGTGTTTAAGACTATCATGATCAGTTTTTACCTTGAAGTGTCTTCCCATTAGGTAAGTTCTCCATTTCTTTAGTGCATGCAGTATTGCTAACATTTCCTTCTCATAAATAGGTTTCTGTAAATACTTTCTTTTGATTGGACGACTTTCAAAAGCAATGGGTCTTCCTTCCTGCATTAAAACTGCACCAATTCCATTTCCTGAGGCATCACATTCCACAATAAAGGTTTTTGTGAAGTCTGGCGTAGCTAAGACCGGTGCTAGGCACATTGCCTCTTTAAGATGTTCAAAGGCCTTAGTTGCTTCAGGAGTCCATGAAATGCATCTTTCTTCAATAATGTTGTTAGAGGTGCTGCTATTCTCCCATAATTCTTAACAAACTTGCGATAATACCCTGTTAACCCGAGAAATCCTCGTAACTTCTTTATGGTTGTGGGGACTTTCCATTCCTTAATGGCTTTAATTTTTTTAGGGTCTACTTTAACACCCTCGTGAGATACAATATGACCCTGATATTCCACCTCTTGTACTCCAAAGAAACATTTGGATGTTTTTGCATATAATTGTTTCTCCTGCAATAGTTTGAGCACCCTGTCAACATGCTCAACATGATCCTTCCAAGACCTGCTGTAGATTAGTATATCATCAAAAAATACTAGCACAAATTTTCTAAGGAAGGGTTTGAAAATGGAATCCATCAACCCTTGAAATGTAGAAGGTGCATTGGTAAGGCCAAAAGGCATGACCAAAAATTCATAATGACCCTCATGAGTTCGAAATGTCGTTTTTGGAATATCTTCAGTCTTCATTCTAATTTGATGATATCCTGAACGAAGATCCAACTTGGTAAAATAAATTGCTCCATGTAATTCATCCAATAATTCATCAATCACGTGAATGGGAAATTTATCTTTAATGGTGAGCTTATTGAGTCTGTAATCCCGGACACATGCACCATGATCCATCCTTCTTATGTACCAATGCTATAGGAGTAGAGAAAGAACTTTGACTAGGTTGAATTATACCGCCTCTAACATTTCTACAATCATACGTTCAATTTCTCTCTTGTGGACATAAGGATATCTATAAGGCCGTATGTTTGGAGGAACACCTCCTCGAATCAAATGAATAGAATGATCATGATCACGAATAGGTGGGAGTCCTTTGGGAGTTTCAAAAACCTTCGAATGATTGACCAAGACTCTTTTTTGGAGATCTGCAAAAATAGATGATTTATGCCGGAATCAGTGGATATGATTGTGCATTACGTTTTGTGCTCTTTTCTTAAAGGCTTTAGCCACAGCTGGTTATCTTTCCCTGGCCCTTCAATTTCTCACCGACTGCTCTTCAGGTAATCAAGAAAAGTTTTGAAAATTTGTGTTACTGCCCAAAGAGATTACAACATTGTGGATTTCAGTACAACATCTAAGGCTCAGCAGGAATGGAAAGCATTGGACTAGTCAACACATATTCCCCCATGGTTAGCTTGATGTTATTGCATTTTCAAGAGCAATTTATAGTTCCTCCATTTGCAACCATCACTTGACATTCTGGTGCTGGGTATAGGAAACAATTTAATTCCTTGGCTACCTTACAATGAATAAAATTATGGGTGCTACCTGAATCAATCAACACTATTACCTTTTCTTCTTGATTTGTCCTGCTATCTTGAGAGTTTGAGGAGTGGTAATTCCTGCCAGTGCATTACACGATATGGTCGGATTCATTTCTTCCTCTTCTAGGGCTGGTTCCTGGTGTATATCCTCTTCTTGTTCATTTTCTTCTTCCTCTTCACAATCTATGTAAAAGAATTTCTTCTCAGCACACTTATGACCTTTAGTGTATTTGCTATCACAACTGTAGCAAAGCCCTTTTGCTCTTTTTTCTTCCAATTGTTGTGGTGTCATCCTTGTAGGTTGTGGAAATCTAGATGTAGCCACACTTCCTTCTTTATAGAATTGAGTAGTAGACTTCCTTGTTGCCATAATTTTACATTCAACTTTTCTTGCCAACCTGAATGCCTTCTCTAATGAATCAGGTTCCAGAACACGAACTTCATGTTGAATGTTATCCTTTAAACTGCCTAAGAAGAGATCAATCCCGTGGTCCTCTGAAATATCAGTTACCCTTATACTCAATTTTTGGAAGTCCTCAATGTGCTGCCCCACTAAACCCTTTTGTTTGAGATTTATCAATTGGGTAAAGAAGGTGTTGCTCTTTGTATCCTCATAATGTGCTATCATTTCCCCCGTAAAAATTGACCAAGTGACAATTTTTTTACGGGAGCAAAGCCATTGATACCATACAAATGTATTTTGTTCTAAATGTAAAGTTGCAATGCGTACCTTTTGTGTGTTTTGCACGTTATGGAGATCAAAATATTGCTCCATCTGTAGTATCCATGTTACAGGATCCTTTCCATCAAACTTCCTCATATCCATTTTTTGGAATATGGTGGTTCTTCCCACCAACATTCGAGTTTATGAAATCACGATTAACATTTATTTTGTTCTCATCATGAGGTTCTTCTCCTATATTTCCGCCATTAGAAATCATTTCTGGTTTTAAGCTTGTCATCAAGCCTTCCCTGTATGCTTTTAGATCATTCTTCATGTTTTCCATGTTGTCTTTCATGTCATCCATCTTAGCTTCCATGCCCACTTCCATGCCATCCATCTTAGCTTCCATCTTAGCTTGCACACCATCCATCTTAGCTTCCACGCCTTTCTTCAAACCTTCCATCTTCACGTCCACGCCATCCATCTTAGCTTCCATGCCTTTCTTCAAACCATCCATCTTCACTTCCACACCTTTCTTCAAAACTTCCATTTCATTTTTTGCTGCTCTTTGCGAGAGTGAAATTTGCTGCACTTGTTCTTGTAATTTTGATAGATCATGTTGCAATTCTTCATCTTCATGAGTCATGGTAGAGCCTTCTGAAGGCTTGATGGGTGTTGAATTCTTTTTAGGGGCCATTTTAGAATTCAATATTGATATCTATTCTACAATATGCTCTTGGAATCAATTCAACTTGATTCTTCAAACAAGACTTATGCAATTCGGGAAAAAAAAATACACACCTTTTACTAGCTTTTAGGAGCTCGATATTGAAATTGAATTATCTCTGTATTTGAAAATCTTCGATATCTGAAATTCAGCTCTGTAGTAGATCTCTTAAGCTTCTTTCAAATGCCACAGGTCTGACCTGATTTGGATTCTCCAAGACAAATTTGTGTCCAATCTCCCACAATGACCTAATTCTGGACTGGTTCAGTAGAGCGAACTTGTACGAATTGCCACGTGTCACTGTTTTGTTTTTTGTCTCTGAAATTGATAGCGAAGAAACTTCAGTCTGTGTACTTGCGACCAATTTTTACGGCACTTCAATCCAATGCCCAGAGAGAGAGTTATTGAAGTTTTCCCACGATCACCTCTTTGAGATGAAATTCAGGAGCCTGAAAAAACACTACCTTCCACAGATCATATCTCCAAAAATATTGCGAACCAAGCTCTGAAATTTTTTGACGAATTTCCTCAGGATTTCAGCTTCACACCATATGAATTTCAGACTCTGAAACTTCGTACAAAAAAATTTATAGCGCAATTGCCACGATGACCTGTTTATGAGCCTGAAAAAATACCTAACTTCCACAGATGATATCTCCTCAAATATTGCGAACCAAGATCTGAAATTTTTAGACAACCTTCCTCAAGATTTCAGCTTCACACCCTAAAAATTTCAGCTTCTGAAGCTTCGTAGAAAAAAAGTTATAGCGAAAATTCCACGATGACCTGTTTGGAGCAGCGAAACCCTAGAATCCCAAAGCTCTGATACCAAATGTTGTGTAACCAACTCAAAAAGAGAAGAAAAGAGATATAAACGCCTTAGAAATGAGCCACTTCGAGGGGGCAACCTCCAATACATTACATAAATGAACAATTCTTGGATTATACAAATGAACAAAACCTCCTTCTATATATGAGCCTGAAAAAATACCTAACTTCCACAGATGATATCTCCTCAAATATTGCGAACCAAGATCTGAAATTTTTAGACAACCTTCCTCAAGATTTCAGCTTCGCACCCTAGAAATTTCAGCTTCTGAATCTTCGTAGAAAAAAAATTATAGCGAAAATGCCACGATGACCTTTTTGGAGCAGCGAAACCCTAGAATCCCAAAGCTCTGATACCAAATGTTGTGTAACCAGCTCCAAAAAGAGAAGAAAAGAGATATCAACGCCTTAGAAATGAGCCACTT
Source organism: Pinus albicaulis (assembly GCA_034641835.2). Lineage (NCBI taxonomy): Eukaryota > Viridiplantae > Streptophyta > Pinopsida > Pinales > Pinaceae > Pinus > Pinus albicaulis. The sequence continues at coordinate 35,163 of JAXQQM020091858.1, read as the reverse complement.
CGAGGGGGAAACCTCCAATACATTACATAAATGAACAATTCTTGGATTATACAAATGAACAAAACCTCCTTCTATATATAGGAGTCCATGGGGCCATAATATAATCCTAGTGGGGCCACAATGTAATCCTAGCCGACCTAACAATAATAATGTAAGGGCACAATAATAACAATATGGGGGTTACAGGGGTACAATAATAACAATAAGGGGGGCTACACTAACATAATAAGGGGCTACACTATTAATATAGGGACTTAACATTTCCGCTGCATCTCTGTATTTATGGTTATGTGTTTATTCTGTTGCGTTCCTGCATAAATCTGGATCAGTGGTATCAGAGTGGTCTGCTTTTTCTCGATCCTTCTTTGCATGTCCCCAACGAGGTCGGGGTATAAGGAGCTCGGGCTTGATCTGGTGGAACCTTTGCAAGATCAGCCTCACAAACCTCGATGGACGCCCTGGTGGACGAAAAGAAAGATGAGGGAGCAGGAGATCCTATCAAAATATTGCTAGAGGAGGCCCTCGAAAAACAAAGGAACGCGATGATGGATAACTTTGCTCAGATCCTTCAACGGCTGCCCACCGGCGGCGCATCTGCATCCAGTAGCCACTCTGGAGGTGCGACTGTTGGAAAGGTTGTCATTGATGGCAACATTGATGGAAAAGGAGGCAGCGTTGAAGCAGCAAATATCTGGCAGTGCCGTTATCACAGTAACAGTCGCAGAAGCAGAGGCAGAGGCAGAGTGACAGATGATGTTATTCCAAGAATAGAGACAGGAACAGATGCAGTGACAGAAGTGGCAGAGGCAGAATCTTTTATACAGTCGGGCGTTACACATAACATTCCAGGTGTCTGAATTCAACAAGAGCACTTGTATTCAATTGACATTCGATTGAGATGGTAGAATTGTGCATTATATATATATATATATATATAATTGAATGGAGCGGAGTCGAATAATAAAAATACATTGAAAAGTGAACATTTTGATACATAAAAATTGCGGACCAGAACTTGGAGTATACGCTGGAACCCTGTGTCAGATTAAATAAATAACGGAACCGGAGGTAGCGAACCTGAGTTAATGGGTGAGGAGATTGTACAGCCGGCGTAAAGCATAGTTTAATACTGTAGCGAACCACTAGTGGATAAGCCAGGTACAGTGTATGCACTCGTTTAATTGTCTGGTGGGCCCGCGGCGGAAATATATATATATATCTATATATATATATATATATATATATATATATATATATATATATATATATATATATATATATATATATATATATATATAGATATATATATATAATGGAGTATGTAAAGCATGGGCCCAGCTGAGGATGACGTCATCTATTCCGAGGGGGTCTCCCTCCGTTATCTGCCCGAGTCTGCTACCCCCTCGGAACTCTGTTAACGCTGTGATAATATATAAGTTGGAGATATGTGTAATACAGTCCGAGGGGGTAAACTCCTCCATCGGCCTGGCCTGTTGGACCCCCGCGGAAATGAATTGCTGCCTTGTCTCTTCGCTGCCGTCTTGTGGGCAGTTGAAAATTAATTCCAACAGAGAGTTAGGTTATTAATGTTAGCCGACACATTATAAGGGTGTGATGGAATATATATGGAGATGTTACTATATATTACGTGGATTAATATATGAATATGCCAAAAGTTGATTTTACAAAAGGTTCTAGACTTTGAAATATGTGGGTTCAGATTTATATATAGTCCATGTGAAATTTGAAATATAAAGGAATTTATATGTATGGTTTTATAACCATGAAAATTGAGATATCCGCAGTAATTCATTCTTGCCCAGATTTAAAATCAACAAGTATATATATATATATATGCTGCAGGAGCGCAAAAGCATAGTGAACAGGTGATTAAACACAGAGATGAAAGTTCGTGAACAAGAAAAATACAGGGATTCAAAATGGCAGTGAATAGGTGAAATGTACAAATGACAGTAAAACAAAGAAGATGCAAAACAACTTCTTAACTGCAGTAGAAAAAGAAAAAATCCAACAAAGCCAAAGTTCAGAAAATGAGCTAAGTGGAATTGAGACGTATAATTGAAAAAATGTAAATGTAATTATTTTTTTTTATATTGTTTGTGATGCAAAGGCAAGTATCCTAAGGAAAAGACAAAATCCCACTGTAGCATTAAATTTTGTATATATGATTATGATTTCAAATTGAGTTGGATAAAGAAATAAGAAGGCAGAAGACCAAGAGACATGACTGTACATTTCGAATTCCAAGTAGAATACAAACAGTCATGTGAGGAACACTATAAATAATATCAACTGATATGAATAAAAAAAAAAGGGAGAGAGTGAGAAGAAAAAAATTTGAGAAGGCAGAATATAGAAGTGTGAGGTAGAGAAGAATAAGAAAAGGAGAGAAGAAAAAGAAGCTACAGAACAGAGCTGATATCTGAAGTAAATCAGCAAACATTCAGTTTTGAAAATTGAGGAATTTGAAGCTTCCCTATCAAGTTGCAGCTTGATAATTGTCAGTTGGAGCTGACTGAGGTTGGAGCCTCCTGTAGGTTGGTGCCTGCAGAAAATCGAAGGGAGTTGGTGCTTCCTTGCAAGTTGTAGCTTGCAGAATTGAGGATAGAGCCTCCTGTAGGTTGGTGCTTGCAGAAAATAGTGGTGAGAGGGAGTTGGAGCTTGCCTTTGCATCACAACAATAATAAGATGTGGTTTTCTCCCTTCATGGGTTTCCACTTACATCTGCTGTCTCTATGTGTGCTTCTTATGTGTTGATGTGAATATTTAAAATTTGGTTAATTGCTTGCTGCTTTCTACATAAATATGGTGTCACAATAATTTAATATTGGTTGCAAATAAGATTGTTCACATATTAAGCTGTAAATATTTTTGGAGAAAATTGGAAAAGGCTAATGTATGTATTAAACTGATTCACCCCCCCCCTTCTCAGTTTAAATTAAAGATTCAACAGCGACTCCCTTTACGGTACAAGTAAATTTTGACATTCCCATATTTGAGGGTCAAATAGATGCAGATGCCGTAGATAGATGGTTGAATCTATTAGAAGGATATTTCTCGGTTCATGACTTTTCCAACAGGGACAAGATTATTTTTGCACTCCTCAAAGCTACCCCCATGTCAAGGACTGGTGGGAAACCCATTGTGAGAAAAATGACGAGACAAAACCCTCTTTGTTCTCGGTTGTACACACTTGGAATTCTTTCCGAGACGCCATCAAGGAACAGTACTATCCCGTGGGGAGCTATGAGGACAAGTACATACAATGGACCACGCTGCGACAACAAAGGGATCAAGATGTGCATGAGCTGACGAATCTGTTCCATACCCTGCGCACAAAGTTGGGTATCAAAGATTCAGAGAAACATCTGGTGCTAAAGTATTGCAGTTGTCTGCACAGATACATTCAGGAGGAAATGGAGTTCCTCGACATCTCCTCGCTTGGTACGGCATACCGGTATGCTGCCAAGATTGAGCAGAAATTCAAAGAGAAGAAGCGAGACTTTGGATCTGTGAATCAAAAGCAAGTAAAAGGTGCTTCCAAACCGCAGAACAAAGGACAGATCCAAGGCATGGCGGCTAAAGACAACTCGTCAAAGCCACAAGAAAAGAACAACACCGTAAAGCCAAAGAAGGACACGGGAAAGTGGTGCGAGTTCCATAAGAGCTCCACTCACAACACAAGTGAGTGTCGAGCCAAGCAGTCGCTAGTGGCCGAGATGAGGGCTTCTGAGTCAGATGCATGCTCCGACTCTGAATCAGAACCTGAAAAAGGGAATGAAAAAGGGAAACAGATTATTGATGCGGAGCCCAACGCCACTGTTGCCACTACAAAGGTCCAGAAGGAGGAACCGGGAGATCCAGAGGAGGAGGAACGTCTCTTCCACTCCTAGATGTAGGTAAACGGCTCCCCTGTACAGTTCATTGTCGACAATGGGAACTAGAAGATCCTCATTTCAGTAGACGCTATGAAGCGGTTGGGCTTGCCGACCACAGCTCACCCACATCCATACACCATCGGGTGGCTTCAACAAGGACAAGATCTCTGCGTCAGCCAACAGTGCCGCCTTCCCTATAGCATCAAGCCCTTCATGGATGAGGTATTATGTGACGTTGCTCCTATTGATGTTGCTGATGTATTATTAGGACAACCATACTTGTGGAAGCGTCATGCTGTGTATGAGTCTCAACCTCGTGCTGTTATTATTACTTTGGGAAATAAGTTGTACAGGATACCAGAGGTACCACCTCCTACAGCTATCTCTTTGGTTACTGCAAAACAATGCAGTAAGCTCATTTTCCAAACCAGGAAATTCGTTTTCCTGATGATCCGCCCCCAGGGCAAGAAGAAGACTATGGCCACAACCTCCAGACAGGGCCCCTCTGCATGACAACAACAAATGGATAAGGTTGTGGAGGAGTACAGGGACATATTCACCTCACCCACAGGGGTTCCTTTGCACTGTCAGGTCAAGCACCCGATTGATCTAACCCCAAGTGCGCTGCTACCTAATGGACCGATCTATCGATGCTCTGTTCTAGAAAATGATGAAATCAAGAGGCAAATTCAGGAGTTGTTGCAGAAAGGTCACATCAGACCAAGTTCATCGCCCTGTGGGAGCCCGATCGTGTTGGTATAGAAGAAGGATGGGACGTGGAGACTCTGTATTGACTATCGGGCACTGAACAAGATCACTGTCCGAAATAGGTACCCAATCCCACAGATTGATAACCTTCTGGACCAACTCCAAGGTGAAAAATATTTTAGTAAGATCGACCTGAATTCTGGGTATCACCAAGTACCAATTGAACCCTCTGATGTGTGGAAGACTACCTTCAAAGCTAAGGAAGGCCTTTTTGAATGGCTGGTCATGCCTTTCGGGTTGACGAATGCTCCCGCAACCTTCATGAGGATGATGGACAACATCTTGCGGCCATTCACCAACTCATTCGTAGTGGTCTACTTGGATGACATTCTGATCTTCAACAAGACTTGGGAAGAGCACCTTCATCACATCCGACAAGTCCTCCAAACACTGCGACAACACAAGTTGTGTGCCAATTTGGAGAAGTGCACATTTGGCATGACCCAGGTTCCATATCTGGGATACATTATTGATGAAAGGGGGGTGCATGTGAATCCAGCCAAGATCCAAGTCATTCGGGATTGGCCAGCCCCGACTACTATAACAGAGCTTCGCAGCTTTCTGGGTCTTGCTAATTTCTACCGTAGATTCGTGTTGGGATTCTCTCATATCACTTGGCCCTTGAGTCAAGTCACCAAAGGAGGAGCGAGAGAAAAATTCTTTTGGTCGGAACCTCAACAGAAGGCGTTCAAAGAATTGAAAAATCGCCTCTATTCTGCCCCAGTGCTCACCTTACCAGACTTGCAGCAGCCGTTTGAGATCGAGACAGATGCCTCTGACTATGCTATTGGGGCAGTTCTTACTCAACAGGGACATCCAGTGGCATATCACAGTGAGACATTGTCTGAGACAGTTCGCAAGTATCCCACCTATGACAAAGAAATGTATTCCATTGTGCAAGCCTGTCGACAATGGAAGCATTACATTTTGGGGAGGGAAACAATCATCCACACAGACCACCGGCCCCTGCAGTTCATACAGACACAAGGGAAGTTGCAGAATGATCGCCATCAGAAGTGGTCCACATATCTGCAACAGTTTCATTTGAACATCAAGTACAAGAAGGGTAGCACCAATAATGTTGCAGAATGCCTCAGCCGACCACCGATCGTGGCGCTCACCACCGTGCTCAACTCTTGTGGGCACGAGACTTATGATTGGCCGCTTCTCTATGAGAGTGACCCAGAATTCGGCCACACTTACAAGGCACTCTTGGGGGGCACGCAAGTTCCAAATTTTCACCTCCAAGATGCACTTTTATGTCACCTGGGACACCTTTGTGTTCCTTCAAGCGAGCGTGCCAAAATGATATGGGAAGCACACTATAGTCGATTCGCTGGGCATTTCGAGGTCGAGAAAACAGTAGCAATACTACAGAAGTATTTCTATTGGCTGAACCTTCGAAAGGATGTCGAGAAGCACATCAGATCCTGCGCTGCTTGTGCCATTGCCAAACCAACCATCAAGAAGCAAGGCCTATATACTCCACTACCTACCCCTAGTCGACCTTGGGAATCCATCTCCATGGATTACATGTCGGGCCTGCCCTCTACTAAGAATGGCAATGACTGCGTTTTCGTGGTCGTTGACATATTCTCGAAGATGGCCATTATGGCAGCCTATAAGAAGAATATCACAGCAGAAGCTACTGCTAAACTCTTCTTTGAATGAGTATGGGTGCACTTTGGGATTCCACAGTCTATCATATCAGATCGAGATAGCAGGTTCCTCAGCACATTTTGGTCCAGCCTCTGGTCAATGATGGACACAAAGCTCACCAAGTCCACAGATTTCCATCCCCAAACAAATGGCCAGACAGAGGTCATCAACAGAATGATTGTACACATTCTGCGCATGACAATTAAAAGCATCCATGCACATGGGACGAGAGCCTCCCCTATGTACAACATAGTTATAACTGGGCTCTCCATAGTTCAATTGGCCATAGCTCCTTTCAAGTGGGCTTGGGATTCCAGCCACTATGTCCCATTGACATAGCCATGCCATTGCGGCTACTCGAGGGCCGATTCGGTGCGTCGATTAAAGTTGACCAGAGCCAGTAGCTTCATCGGCGCATTCGGCACATCTGATAGGTTCATGACATATTGGACAGAGACGATGTGAAGCTCTGGCGATTGCCATGATCGGCTCAGGGTGCCACACAACTCGGGTGGGCGACAAAGTGGCTACATTTGCAGAAGGAGCGCCTCACGGGACCTCACCGCAAGCTTCGCCCGCTCCGATACGGGCCGTACACCATCACCCAGGCTGTAGGTAACAATGCCTTCGAGCTTAGTATTCCACCATTCCTTGGTCTGCACCCAGTCTTCAATGTGGATCGCCTTCGTCCTTACTTTCCACCTCTACTGGACACCTCGGACATTGCAGAACAACTCACACCAACAGAGTTAAACCCAGACTGCATGGAGCAGGCCACCACGGTGAAATACTACCATGCGGAGTGGAACACTCGAGGCAGAGGATCAGCGTATCGGGTTGTGAGTACAGCGACTCCTGCACCAAGGAAAATGGTTCACCAAGGACCAAGTTCAACAAGAATTTCCTCATCTCATGGAGGAACTTAACGCAATGGGGACCATTGCTTCCTAAGGGGGGAGGAATGATCTAGGTGGATATTGGTGGCCACCCACCTATTCCACTTGGCCCCCCACCATTGTCTCTTTCAGTTTTTCAGTTTCGGCATAACTTACTATTTTTAGCAATTTTTCGGGTCCTGAATTTCTGGAGCCGTTTTGAGGCCCTAAACGACGTTTTTTGGGCATCGTATCATTTTACCAGCAAATTTGATCATCAAATTCATACCGAAAGTTGCAGTCCTTGGATAGAGCTTTCTAATGATGTATCATGTGCGTCAAACGGAGATAGTATGCCAAAGTTACGTCCCTGGGAAGTTGAAACACCAATTTACCCAAACGGGGCCCATAGTTTTGGCGCTTCATCTCCTAGGGTTAGGTTTTTGGGATGTTTAGGGTTCTCCATTGTTTCTCAATAATAAATAGGCCCTCGCGCCTCATTGTAAAGCAGTTCAGAGGCCTGTAGCCACCACATCTCTTCTCAGAGATAGCTACCAGTGCCCTAGCTAGTTTTATTTCCATTCTGTCTGTAAGCAAATTTCAGTTCTTTGATATTAATGAAATGAAGTGTTATTTCCGCTGAATCTCTGTATTTATGGTTATGTGTTTATTCTGTTGCGTTCCTGCATAAATCTGGGATCATGAAACCAATCAAAGGGACAGTGAAAAAATCACCTCCCAGCAAAGTAGTGACCATGGTGGCAGCCCACACACAGAGTCTAAGGAAAACAATGAAGATAATGATAGCATGCAAAAGGAAAATGAAGACAGTCATGATGGAAGTAGCTCATGTGAAAGAATTGACAATAGTGAGCATGGTAAGGGTAGCACACAAGAAGAAGTTCAATACAATGATGGTAAGGTTGGCAGCCTAGAACAAATTCAAAATAGTAAGGAGGGTAAACAAGGCAGCCCTGAAGAAGAACATGACAGCAGTGAACAGTGCAACAAATTAGGTGATGAAGGAGGAAGCAGTGTAAAAGATCAAGTTGAAAAAATTCTAGTGATGAAACCTCATCTCTCTCCTCCTCAACACAGCCAAGAACATGTTCTTACTGCCTCTCCTAGGCAAGGGGCCATGATTCATTCTTCAAAAGCACCAAAGGCTAAAAACACCAAATCTGCAAAGAAGAAGATCACTCTAGCAGTGACTAGTAATGTCACTAGGGTGCTAAGGAGTAGAGGCAAACTGCCTAAGAAGAGTATTGTTGAATTTCCAAAGAGAACAAGAGCAAAGAAGTCTATCCCAAGGAAGGGCAAAGAAAAAGTTGAACAGCAGAAGAGTAGCCATGAACAAGAAAGAGAGTTTGACATAATCCAAGTGGATAGTGATGATGAAGATGACCAAATCAGAATTCTAAACTCTCTTTTGCAAAATAGAGGAGCCCAAATATAGGACTTAGAAACTGATCTAGAAAGGTCAAAGGACCTCATACACTTTCTACAGATGCAAAATAGACAAATGAGTGGACAAATGGCGATCTATGAGGCCCGGGCATTCAAATACCAAAGGGAAGCATACAAAGCACAGGTAAAACTTGAAGAGTATATGGGTGAATTTGATGATATTGAGGAAGAAGAACAACCAGTAATAAAAAGGCCTAGGACTATGGGTCTTAGGAAAGCTTTGGAGAAACAAATGGAAGAAGAAGCAACCCTTGCTCAATCGTGTCCTCTCACACAACTTCTTGCTCAAGAGATAGAAAATGATAAAGCATCATGGCTTGAAAGAGAAAACAAGAATTTGGAGGATAAATTAGATAAGGAAAACACATATTTGGGTTTGCAAAGGAAGATGACTGGGCATTACAAGAAATTGAATCAATTTGGCTGAAGAAAACTCAAAATTGCCCAAGAAAAGCTCAAAACTGCCCAAAGGAGCTGCCTAGTGAAAAAAGGTGAAAAAGAGATATTTGGGCTTGGAATCTTGGCTTCAGCTACCTTGCATGCTTCTAGAAACCCATAAGGGGTTTGCTCACCAAAATTGAGCAATTTTGGACATGATCTTGTTGTTTGTGATTTTTAGGCCAAATTGCACATTTTTCTAGGCACTGCCATGTTTGCTAGGAGCATTCTCAGCTCATGAAAGTCATTTTTTTGGATGTATTAAATTTTGGGGCATATACTCACAAATATTCAGATCAAAACAAGGTGTTTTGGTCCCCCAAAGAGGCAAAAAACAGTCAAAATTCACCTTTCTGCCTCAAATATCAGCAGGTGAGACCCACCTAGGTTTTTTCACTCAGTCCACCTTTTGAAAAAATTCTAGGAATATTTTTGATAAAAATCAAGTAGTTCCAAAAACTAGACATCCAGGGGTTTCCAAAGAGCTATCACGAGCCTCGTTTCGACATCGGAAAGTCCCTCAAAATGTATCTGCAAAACATGCTTTTTTCTGGCGCTACGCTCCTGTAGCATTTTGGCTGAAAAGGCAGTTTTCTGAAGGTGGCCATCCAAATGTGCGTTAAGCTATTTTTAACCCTATGTCAGAGATTAAAAGTCAAATTTATTTCTATTTTTAGCTTAAATAGATATTTTTAAATATATTTTGTGCCTTGGGCTTTGCAAAGCCTCAAGGACAAAATCAGATATTTGTATTAGGCCAATGGCCTTCTAGTTCCTCTAGGAGGGTTTCTTCCTCTTTCGCCTATATAATCCAAGAGGATTCATTGTAACCAAAGGTTGAACTTGATGTTATAGAGATAAAATACATAGCATTATGAGCTTTGAAGAAATGCTTGTCTTATGAAGTGGATGATCTCTTGCTTGACTTTGATGGTGGAGGAGGATTGTATGTAAGATTCCATGGCTTGGTGAATGGTATTGTGTTCCTTATCTGTTATGTTTTCTTAGTTTATAATGCATATTTTCATGATTCTTGCTTGCTGTAGTTCATTAAAGAATAATTTTGAGATATGCTCATCGAGGCACCTCAAATTTCTTGATTCATTTCAGCTTAAATGTTTTCATCTTTCTTAGTTATGTCAAAGAATTCTTAATTTCTCTTTGGTACCCTAAGAACTTGTTATCAGTTTCATTAATGGTTATTATGTATGCTATCTAGTATGATTCACGATACGCCCTGATTACTCATAGCTAATCAAAACTCCATTTCTGAAATCTCTCTCTGAATTATTGGTTGTCCTAGTTAAGTCAAAGAGGTCTTGTTTCGATCTTGCCCTTTGTCCATGCTTTGCAGTCTTATTTCAAAGTTCCCAATAGCTCAAGATATGATGTTTAGGAGTTATCTCTTCATAGATTGAGTTGTTTGTTTCTCTTATTTGTTTTTCCCAAAAGTCTGAAGGTGATTTTCCCAAAGTTAGAGGGCCCTAACTCATGAATGCTTGTTGTTAAACTATGCTTAAAATCTCTTTTTCTTTCACAAACTTAATGTCCATCTCATTTCACTTTCACCCAAAGAATCCATTTTCATAGACCAAATCGGCCCTGTAGTAGTACCTTATCCATCATTAAGACAGTATTGACCTCATTTGACCCCATAGCCCAATTGATTCGACGAACTCTTTATCTATTATTATCCTTTTGATCAGTTCCCCTCAAAAACCCAAAACAAACCAAAACATACTTAACAACTAGCCTAAAATCAAATATACAAAAGCAAACAAGTTTACATCCTTTGCATAATAGAGAGATCCCTCTCTAAGTCCAAGAAGGCTAGGTCCTAGGGCTCCAAAGCTGGGTCTGATGATACCCTGTCATTTGGCTCGCCAATCTACCAAATCACGGGACCCTAACACGACAGATACTATCAATATCACCAATATCTACAATCCTATCGAAACTATCCTCCCCAACATTTTCCACAACATAATCAACAACCTCAATTCCAAAATCATAACCCACAACTTTCATTACCATTTCCACAAAGGCCAAATCAACCACCTGCCCAGCCATTACCGAACCCGAACAATAAAAATGCTCAATCTACTTATAACATAGAAGGAAAAAAATTTCCAACTTATATGATTACTCCAGTAGATCTTAACAATGTACAACTTAGATTTGGTAGGATATTACAAAGGAAAAAGCCCTCTATTATTATTCAAGAAAAAGATGATCTTGATGAAGAAATTTCTCTACATCAAAATAAAAATTATGGAGAAGGGACATCTCTTCAACAGAAACAAAATTCTCAAAATAAAAAACAAGAAAATCTAATAAACTCAACTCCTATCATAGAGTAGCCTTCAGTATCTGTTTCTAACCCTCCTTTCCCTGAAAGATTAGAAATCGATAGAGGGGTAGTAAAACAAATTATGTTGCCTGACTATGATTTTCTAGATGAATTGAAAAATGTCTATATCAAAATCCCTTTGTTACAGGCCATTAAAGAGATTCCTAACCTAGCTAAAACAATAAGAGAGTTGAGCATAAACAAATCAGGAAGAAAAACAAAAGAAGTAAAAAGGATTCAGTTAGTAGGAAAAATTGCAGACATTGTGATGGGAAAAATAGCCATACAAAAATATCTGGATCCAGGAAGTCTAGTTGTAAAAACACACATCAATGGTATTGAGATTCCAAATACATTGACGAACTTAGGAGCATCGATAAACATCATGAGAAAACAAACCATGGAACAACATTGGCTTACAAACTTTCAGTATACACCAACATTATTGCAATTAACAAACAAATCAGTAATTAAGCCAAATGGTGTATTAGAAGACATTTATGTGTCCTTAGAATCTTGGGAATATCCAGTTGAGTTTATGATCTTAACTCGCAAGAAAAACCTAGGGGGACATCCATTGATATTAGGAAGACCTTGGTTAGCTACAACTGATGCTTTCATTAGTTGTAGATATGGTGATATGTTTATTTATGATGGTAATTCAACAAAGAAATTCACTCTATATCCTCCAGCAAAAAAATTTATAGAAATATAAAATGAAGAATGGATGGATGATTATAATGATATACAACCTCTCTTTCCTATTTCTCATATTAGTGAAGAAAGTCAAGTTTTAAATTCAATAGAAAATTTTGAAACATCTTCACAATGTGAGATGATCATAATTTTCAAGAACAGTGTAATATTGAATATTTTTCGTCCAGACAGATTTATTTATATTCTATGGAATAATTTGGTAACTCTGTAGTTGAAATCTTTCCAGGAAAATCTTTAAACATAAACAAAAACTTGGGAAAAATCCAACAAGAAGTGTTAATCAAAACATTACAAAAACATTCTTCTGCATACACATGGGAGTACACTAACATGAAGGGAATTAATCCTGAGACTTGCATACATCATATCTATATTGATGAAAACTCTAGGCCTATCAAACAACCTCCAAGAAGGATGAATCAAATCTTAGGGAAATTGTGAAGGAAGAATTGCAAAAATCGCAGAATGTAAACTTCATTTATCCAATTTTAGACAGTCAGTGGGTTTCTTCCTTATAGATTGTCCCTAAAAATAATGGTAAATGGAGGGTATGCATTAATTATCGAGAATTGAATGTCTACTCTAAAATATCATTTCCCATTTCATTTCAGAGATCAAGTATTGGATACATTAGCAGGGAAGAAATATTTCTCATTCTTGGATGGTTTTAGTGGTTACAATAAAATTCAAGTAGCACCTAAATACCAAGACAAAACCACATTCACCTGTCCATGGGGAACATATGCTTACCAAGTACTCCCTTTTGGACTATGCAATGCACCTGCAACATTCCAAATTGCAGTACTAGGAATTTTCTCTGATCTAATACTTGATTGTGTGGAAGTGCATATGGATGATTTTACAATTTATGGAAATTATTTTGAAGAGGCTCTTGAAAATTTTGAAAAAGTCTTGAAAATATGTAAAGAATCAATTCTTTCACAAAGTCATGAAAAATGCTTTGTGATGTTTACTGAAGGAATTGTTCTAGGAAATCACATTTCAGTGGATGGAATTAAAGTAGACTCATCCAAAGTTGAAGTCATCTCCAAATTATCAATTCAAAATTGTCAAAAGGATGTTAGAAGTTTTCTAGGTTTTAAAGGGTACTATAGTAGATTTATAGAAAACTTGATGAAAATTTCATCCCCACTCTTCAAATTTCTTACCAAATATTGTGAATTTAGTTGGAATCATGATTTCCAATTGGCATTTGAAACTTTAAAAGAAAAAATATTTGAGGCACCCATCCTAAGAGGACCAAATTGGAAAATTCCTTTTCATATCTCAACAGATGCTTGAGATACAACTCTGGGAGCTGTATTAGGACAAAAATATTTGACGCCCTATGTCATCTACTACACAAGAAAAAATTTGACTCCTACTGAGTTAAATTACACTGTTCCTGAAAAAGGGTTTCTAGTTGTTGTCTATGCTATTAACAAGTTTAGACATTACATCACTGACTATGAAACCTTTATTCACACAGATCATTTTGAAATTAGGTATATAATGAGTAAATCAATCACTAATGGCAGAATCACAAGATGGTTATTACTCCTGCAAGAATTTAACATCACCATTCTAGACCGACCTGGAAAACAAAACACAGTTGTTGACTTCTTGTCTAGAATTCAAAACAACAATAATGATACTCTAGTAGAGGATAATTTTCCTGATGAATATATTTTTGCAATATATACTAAATCTCCATGGTTTTTAGGCATTGCTAACTACTTAGCTACAGGAAAATTACCGACATACTTATTTCCTAGAGAAAAGAGGAAAATAATTCAAGCAAGTGAATTATATTCATGGGTAAATGATGAATTATATAAAATAGGTCCATATCTCGTCATCAGGAGATGTGTAAGAGAATATGAAATACTTGAAATCCTAAAGGCATGCCTCAATGAGCCTTGTGGTGGACACTTTGCTAATAAGAGGACTGCTTATAAAATCCTTCATTTAGGATATTATTGGACATCCATATTTAAAGATGCCAAGGAGTATGAAAAAATGTGTGACAGTTGTCAGAGAGTGGGGAAACTTGTTCCTACAGATGAAATTCCCTTACAACCTCAGGTACTCATTGAACCCTTTGAAAAATGGGCTCTGGATTTTGTTGGACCAATCAATCCACCATTAAAACAAAAGAGGTACATTCTAGTTTACATTGATTATGTCACTAAATGGGTAGAGGATAAAGAAATTTCTTTTGCTAATGAAAATGTTGTAGTTTCATTTATTTTTTAGGATATTTTCACTCGTTTTAGTGTCCCAAGAGAAATTGTGATAGATCAGGGATCTTAGTTTACATCCAGGATGGTGCAGAATATTGTAGAGGAATATAATATCAAACATAGAAATTATACTCCATATCATCCACAGGAAAATGGACAAGTGGAGTCCACTAATAAAGTCATCGAATCAATCCTCACAAAGATTGTACATCTACATAGGAAGGATTGGGTGGATAGGTTTCCTGAATCCTTATGGTCCTACTGGACTACATGGAGGAATACAATAGGGCATACTCCCTATGAACTTTCTTATGGGAAGAAAGTCTTGTTTCCAATATAATTCCAGATCAAAACCTTCAAGACAACAGTTAGATTGGGACTTGATTTATCATAAGCCCAAAAGAAAAAAGTGGAGCAACTCAATGAGCTTGATGAGATCAGGCAAGATGTAGTTCAGAAGACTAGCCTAGTTCAGCAAAAAAGGTCCAGATGGCATGATAAATACATAAAAGAAAGAAAATTTCAAGCAGGAGATTGGGTACTTTTGCTCGATTCAAAGTTCAAAGACTTCCAAGGAAAATTTCAAACTCATTGGCTTTTGCCTTATGAGATCAAAAAATTCTTTGACAATGGGGCAGTCACGATAAGGACAATTGATGAAGAAATGATACCTCTTCTTGTGAATGGACATTTACTAAAGGTCTATCATAAACCAATTATAAAGGAGGAATTTATCAAAATATTTCACGATAATGTTGATATGAAGTTGGTGAAGAAGAATCCTTGTTCTTCCCCAACTTAGTATTCTTTTTACTTTTCAAATATATATAAATAAAAATAATAATTAAAATAAATAATAATAATAATGTATATATGTATTATTTAAAAAAAAAAGAAAAAAAAAAAATTGTATAAGTATGAAAACCAATCAATGATTGACATCCTTATACAGAAAATACAAGGTGAAAATAAGAGCTAATTTCTGACATCTTATATTTTCTCCCATTCTAAAAATACCAAATTTTTTGTTCCCTTCCTTTTTCCGAAGCAATAAAAAATTAGCTACATAATTGCTACATTTTTGCAGCTTTCAGAATAATCTATAGTTGTCATCACATTCTGCAACTTTGCTACACTTTTGCAGCCTATTGAAGCAGGACATACTAAACAAAAGAAATTGAAGACTCCATTGAAGATCATGCTGAATATACATCTGAGTAATCAAGATACAAAGAAGATCAACAAAGGTTAGTTCCAAGGTATGTTACAAAATTTGTTTAAATAATAAGGTTCAAAAACATTAGTGTATATAATTTAGATGATCATATGTTGCCACCTCAAATTGTCATCATTAAACTGATTGTACTCACTTCACACCACAAATCCATAATTCACCACTTCATCTGTATCATATCCCATAATGATCAAGACCGATTTAATCCATTAATGATTAAGGATCATATCTCATTTTGTAACCCTCTTACTCACATTCCTAAACCCTCGCCCAAATATATATTTTACCAACGCATCTCTACAATCTCCTTTCAACATTCTTAACTCAGAGCCAAACCATCAATCCACCTAGTCAAAGAGGAACAATTCTAAAGGCAAAAAATCCTTACAATAGAGATATGGGTTTAATAGTAAGAACTGGGCCTCTGGGAGGAAAATTCATGGAAGGTTATCCATAGATGAAGGAGATGCTCCAGAAGGTACGATGGCTCCAGTTCATAGAAAAGTTCAATGGGTTCCACAAAGAGGTCACCAAATCCTTCGCAAGAGCCTTCGACGGGGCAGAGGTAGAAATTGGAGACATAAAGTTTTGGTTGACAGAGTCCTTCATAGCAGAAGCCATAGAACTTCCAAAAACTGGTGAAAGATGGTTCATGATGCAGGGCTAATGGCTAACCCCATTGTACCCAATATTATACTATTAATATAGTATATGTTATGAATTTGACTCATTCTAATAGGTTCATAATATCTTGAAGAACCTTTGAATTCCTTTAAATGCAGTAAAACTGCCACTTTACACAATAACCGCAGACCTGTGGGTTATGGGACCACAAATTTTCTTTGCTCACAGCGTGGATCGCAATATCACATATTTATAAACTTCACATATTGTTGATATAACATATATCACAGATCGCAGGTTTTAATATTTCGCATGTCGCAAGTTATAACAAATAAATTTAACGGTAAATCAGAACAATGTCGATGCGAAATTTCACTAGGTTGCGATGTAATCTCAACCGTTGATCTCTGCCAGATCTAGCAGTCTCGTTGTACCATCTCACATCACCATCTCCCATCTGTATCACATCACAACCAAAATAGCTTAGCGTGTGATGTCTTAACAAAAAACACTAAAATCGTCGATGTGCGATATGCGCTTGAACTCTCCGCCTGACACGTGTCCACTTCGCAACTTTCCCAACTTATCTTGCGATGTGATCTGGTCTGTCCATCTCTCACTTCAATTCTACAATTTGATCACAACATTTCAACTTCCACCTCATTTATGTGATGTGATCTCAACCATCCATCTTCACTTCATATCTGTGATCTCAACCATCCGTCGCATTCCATAAATTCCCAATTCACATCTGTCATTGATCAATATGTGATCCAACGGTCCCTATGCTTTCTTCCATGTAATTTCACTTAACTTTCTTGGAGTATTCCTTTGGTTTCTTCTTCTCAATACCTATTGTGTCTTGATATACAGTCGGGGTTCTATCCTTGTTGTTCTTCCATGGTGTTAATCCCTCCTGAGCTTTGTTATGCAGAATGGTCCTGACTACTACAACTGCCTTTGCACATTGTTTTCACTTCGATCTACCTAGGACTCATATGCAATACTTACGTTATATGAAACACGCACAATTTTATAATTCATTAATACTCTACACTTCAAATAAACTCGGAATTGAGTTTTCTATTCACAAACAAATATTTACATAATAAGGAATCTCCGTTCGGCCTGATTTTCTATTTCAGTGGCCTCTCAACACTACTTCTCTCTCTCTCTCTCTATGCCTGTAGGCTTACAATCAAATTTCCTATCTAATAATATTAATTCACTTATGCCCTTGAGGCTTTACAAATATATACAAAAGGTTCTGCAACCAATTCTGGTTCAGATCCCCAATCTTCTCAACTAAATCCTAAGAATCCTCTAAATCCACAAAATCATCAACTATTTCCTATGTCTAGGATTCACAATCCCTTTGAAATATCAACTAGCCTAAATCTATCATGTTCTCCTACATTCGAGAACATTTAAAAATATGCCTCACAATATTTAATTAAATCCTATTCTAAATGTCTCACATAAAATCACTCAAAACATTACATTAATTAAATATTTAGGAAACCAACTCTCTTGAAAACACAAGACCCCCTAGATTCTACTAAATGTACAAATTTTTGGAACCATGATGCTCCTGCATCGAACTCCCAAGGTAGAAAAAATTCATGATCTCTAGATCATGTGTCTTTAATTGTTATCCTCCTGGATCCCATACTTCTTTATATAATCTGTCTTTGGCTACCTCTCTTCCTTTCTGTTGTTTTGTTGTTGTTGTTTGTTATTGTTCTCCAAGTCTCCATACTTTATGTTGCATTTCCCCACTGGCTCTGCTCTCACAGTCTATTGTTGTCTTTCTCTTGCTGTAGTTGCCTTGCTTTCTTGTTTTTGTCTTCTTCTTAGACACTTTCACCATCAACCTTCTTATTCTTTCAATCTCCACATCCAGTTTATCTTCTGACTCGTACTCACTCTGCCAATTGTTGCTTCTTCTTTTTCTAGCTTTTCTTGCTTCAATTTCTACTTTTCACTTAGAATTACTCCATTTACTGCTGCAAATATTGTTTTGGACATTGCTACTTTCCAAACTTCCTGAATATCTCTTAAGATATCTCCCTTTGCAACATCCCTTTTATACTCATTACCTGCAAATTTACTTTCAAAAAATAAATTGTCTTCTGATTCTTTGACTACAGTAATATACTCACTCACTGTTGGGTATGTGTTAAGAAAATTTTGGTTCCTTAATTTCTGCTGGGTAGTCTACGTCCATGGTTTTGTGCATGGTTTTGCACATGGTTTTGGGGTTCGATGGTTTTTGGCCACTGGTATTTTTGTAGATCCGGTCAAGGGAACTACGGTTATGTTCTAATCCAGGGTTAATGGATTGGGGTTTATGTATGCTTCGGCATGTATATATATGTGTTGTAACACTAAAAGGAATATAATGAAAAATCAAGCTGGTCGTCTCGATTTGGGATCCGGGGGAATATCTCTGTGTTTATCTGTTTTATGTTTTATGCTCTCGCTATTGTTTATTTTCTATTATAAGATTCTTGTGTAGATAATTTCTGTTCAGGGTTAAAACCTACATTTGGTATCGGAGCTGTTTCGGCTTCAAGGGGACGCCTTTGTTGTTGAGGGTTTTTTTCTCGGGCCTGTGGTAGACCCTGTGCAGTGGGAGATCTACGGGATCGATTCTTGTGGTGAAAGAAGATGGTGAGTAGCGGGAAGATAGAGATCGAGAAATTCAATGGTCAGAGTTTTGAGTTATGGAAGCTCAAGATGGAGGATCTGCTGGTGGATAAAGATTAGTGGATCGCGGTAAATCTGGGTACTAAGCCAACGGGAATGCCAGATGAAGACTGGAAGAAGCTGGATCGGAAGGCTAAGAACACGATATGGCTGTGTGTCTCAGATTCAGTATTGTTGAATGTATCTGGGGAAGCTACAGTGAAGAATTTGTGGGAAAAACTTGGGACTTTGTACCAATATAAGTCTCTAGTGAATAATTTTTTCTTGCGGAAAAAGCTGTATAACCTGAGGATGAAGGATGGAGACTCGGTGACAGAGCATCTGAACGCCTTCAATACTGTGGTAAGTCAGCTGTCGTCTGTTGATATTAAAATCTTAGATGAAGATAAGTACATCAGTTTGTTGTGCTCTCTACCAGACTCGTGGGACAGTCTGGTTATTGCAATAGGTAGCAATACAACTACCTTGAATTTTGATGATATTGTCTCAGCCTTGCTGTCGGAGGAAATGAGACGGAGAAATATGGAGGGTCATAATGGAGATGCCTTATCTATACGAGGAAGGTCCCAGAACAGAAACAAGAATAAGGTTTCGAGTGGGAGATCTAAATCTAGAGGGAGATCTAAATCTCCTGGAAAGTTTGTAAAGGTGTGCTGGAAATGCGGAAAGGAAGGGCACTGCAAAAAGGAATGCAGATCTAAAGCTCCTGAGAAAGGAAAGGGATCTGATGAAGGTCCTTCTGCAGAGGCAAAAACCACCTCGGATGAAGGTGGGGATGTGTATTTGGCTTCTTCTTCAAATACACATGTAGATCATGATTCATGGTTGATTGACTCAGGTGCATCCTTTCACTTCACTCCCCATAGGGAGTGGTTCTGTGAGTATGAGAAATATGATGGTGGTGATGTCTTCCTAGGGGATGATAGGAAGGCTAGAATCATCGGACATGGAAAGGTCAAGCTGAAGCTGCAAGGTGGAAGGATTAGAAAACTTCCTGGTGTTCTGCATATTCCTGCATTGGCCAGAAATATGATTTATGTAAGCAAGATGGATGATGCAGGTGTAAAAACAGTGTTCGAGAAAGATGCCTGCAAGATGGTTCGGGGAGCACTGGTATTAATGCGGGGAGTTTGGACTGGAACTCTGTACAAGCTACAAGGTAGCACAATTATTGATGGGTGTAACAGTTCTATGGTTCCTGAAAGTGGAGCAGAAAGCCTAGCTGTCTCTGGAGAAAAGACGCATCAAAGGCTTGGACATATTGGAGAGAAGGGCCTTCGGATACTGCATAGAGATGGTATGGTAGAAGGTATGTCTAATTGTTCTCTGGATTTCGATTTCTGTGAACATTGTGTATATGGGAAGCAGAATCGGGTGAGTTTTCCTTTTGGTGCTAAGAGGGCAAACAAGATATTAGAACTTGTGCACAGTGATGTGTTTGGGCCTGTGTCAGTTCCATCACTGGGAAAGTCTGTGTAGTATGTTTCATTCATAGATGACTTCTCAAGGAATACATGGATATATTTCTTGAGGAAGAAATATGAAGTCTTTGAAAAATTTAAAGAATTTAAGGCTTTGGTGGAAAACCAGACAGAGAAGAAGATAAAGGCGCTGAGGACAGATAATGGTGGGGAGTTCTACAAGAATGAATTTGAAGAGTTCTGTAAGAAGTGTGGTATAGCACGACAAAAGACTACTCCATACACACCTCAGAAAAATGGAGTTGCAGAAAGAATGAATAGAACACTGATGGAAAAGGCAAGAAGCATGCTCAGTGGTACCGGGTTAGGACAAGAATTCTGGGCAGAGGTAATGGAGACTGCATGTTACTTAGTTAACAGATCACCTTCATCGGTGTTGGAGGATAAGACTCCACATGAGGTATGGACTGGTAAGAAACCCTCTCTTTCACATCTAAGGGTATTTGGATGTGATGCATATGTACATGTTCCAAAGGAGAAAAGGACCAAGTTGGATAATAAATCTGAAAGGTGCATCTTTAATGGGTATAAGGATGGTTTAAAGGGTTACAAGCTTTGGAACCCAGAAACAAGGAAGGTTGTGTACAGCCGAGATGTGGTGTTTAGAGAAGTGAAAGATATTGTTAAACATGAAGTCCTACCAAAGAAACCTGAGAAGATAGAGTTTGAGCTAAAGGAGGATGAATTAGACTCTACAATAGAAGAAGACTCAGAAGATGAAGAGCCACAAACTCCAGCTTTGAGAAGATCAATTCGAGAAAGAAGGCAACCAGAAAGGTATAGTCCATTTGTTTTTTGTTCAGGTTTTGCCTTAACTATAACTGATGATGAACCCAGAACTGTCAGGGAGGCAGTAGATTCAGAGGATGGAAAACTCTGGAAGGAGGCCATGGTTGATGAAATGGAATCCTTACACAAAAACGATGCATGGGATCTGGTGGAGTTGCCGGCTGGAAGGAAGCCCATTGGGAGAAAATGGGTGTTTAAGAAGAAGATGAATGTAGAAGGAAAGGTGGAGAAATACAAAGCTCGGTTGGTAGCGAAAGGTTATTCCCAGGTGCCGGGAATTGATTTTGGTGATATTTTTTCTCTTGTTGCCAAAGTTACTTCTATTAGATTACTTTTATCTGTTGCTGCTGCATTTGATTTTGAGATAGAACAGATGGATGTGAAGACAACATTTCTTCACGGGGATCTAGAAGAAGAGATCTACATGAAGCAACTTGAAGGCTTTATGGTGAAGGGTAAGAAAGAACTAGTATGCAGGTTGAAGAAGTCTCTGTATGGGTTAAAACAGTCACCAAGGATGTGGTATCGGAAATTTGATACCTATATACGGGGACTTGGCTTCACCAGAAGCAAGGAGGATCACTGTGTTTATTTTAAATTAATTGGTGACCGTGTTATTTATTTGGTCTTGTATGTGGATGATATGTTGTTGATTGGAAATGACAAAGAAATTATCCAAGATTTGAAGGCCCAACTGTTCTCCAAATTCGACATGAAGGATCTTGGTGCTGCAAACTATATTTTGGGCATGGAAATTAAGAGAGATCGGGCAAAGAGGAAGCTCTAGTTAAACCGGAGGAAGTATGTCGAGACTATATTGCAGAGGTTCAATATGCAGGATAGTAAACCGGTGAAGGTTCCTATTCCTGTAGGTGTAAAGCTGTCTGCTGAACAGTGTCCCAAGACACAAGAAGAAGAGGAGTATATGTCTCGTGTTCCATATGCAAGTGCAGTGGGTAGCTTGATGTATGCAATGGTCTGTACTAGACCAGACATTGCACATGCAGTGGGAGTATTGAGCGGGTTTATGTCAAACCCAGGGAAGGAGCATTGGACAGCAGTGAAGCGGGTTTTCAGATATTTACGTGGCACTAGTGATTATGGCTTGTGCTACCAGGGAAGACCAGGATTGGAAAGAATGTTGGACATTCGTGGTTTGTTGATGCAGACTGGGCTGGAGATCTGGACCAAAGAAGATCTACAAGTGGGTATGTGTTTAGCCTATTTGGAGGCGCAGTCAGTTGGATGAGTAAAAGACAGTCTGTAGTGGCTCTTTCAACTACAGAGGCAGAATACATAGCGGCCACTCATGCAAGCAAGGAAGCAGTTTGGTTGCAGAGATTGTGTTCAAGTATGGGGTTGGTACAACAAGCTATAAGGATAGACTGTGATGGCCAAAGTGCAATTTTCTTGGCTAAGAACCCTGCTTATCATTCAAAGACAAAGCACATTGATGTTCAATATCACTTTGTTAGAGATATGGTTGAGGCTAAAAGGGTGTTGCTGGTAAAGGTGGACACTTTGAAGAATGTTGCAGATGCATTAACAAAGTCTGTGAGCACTCAGAAGTTCTCTTGGTGTAGAGAAAAAATGGGTGTTGAAGAATTGGGCCAATGACTAAGCCCTCCTGTGGGCCCCCATGGAAAGAAAACAACAAGTGGGAGAATGTTGGGAATGTGTTATATTCTTTCCATGACTAAGCACGTGCTGGGTAGTCTGCATCCATCGTTTTGTGCATGGTTTTGCACATGGTTTTGGGGTTCTATGGTTTTCGACCACTGGTATTTTTGTAGATCCGGTCAAGGGAACTACGATTATGTTCTAATCCAGGGTTAATGGATTGGGGTTTATGTATGCTTCGGCATGTATATATATGTGTTGTAACACTAAAAGGAATATAATGAAAAATCAAGCTGGTCATCCCGATTTGGGATCCAGGGGAAAATCTCTGAGTTTATCTGTTTTATGTTTTATGCTCTCGCTATTGTTTATTTTCTGTTATAAGATTCTTGTGTAGATAATTTCTGTTCAGGGTTAAAACCTACACTCACTCTTCTTTATATACTAGTAAACATAATCAAGTTTGGCAAACTAGTATCTACTTCTGTCTCTTTCACAACTTGATACATTTCTACATCATTGTCTACAAATCCTTTCTCTTGCTTAAATGTTTCTAGCATGAATTTCAACCATTCCCTTTGTACTCGTATCTTCTCAAAAACATCATCAATATTCTGCATTTCATTTTCAGCATAACCCTCTTCCTCTTCCTTAACAACCATCAATTATTGTCCTTCACCTCCGTGACTGATTCTGACAGTCAATTCAACTTCTTTAAACACTGTATCTTCATGCTTTACATCTTGTTGAGTTTCAAATCTGCATCTTTCCTATACACCTTTCTAGACTTTTTCCATTTACCTAGACCTCCTAAGTCATCAACACCATTGCATATTAATCATAAAATAGCATTTAAAGTGGTTTTTAACTATGTTTTGTGTCTACTGTTTGAATTAGATTTTTTCCTCATTGAGCTTCGGAATCTTGTCACTTTCCGCAGCTGCTGCAAATTTCCGCAGCCATTTTGTTAAAGTCTATATTTCAGGTGTCTTCAGGCAAATCCAGCCACATGGGCAAGTTGGAAATGACATGGACATGGACCGAGTCCTACTGGCTCAGTCGAATTCACCAAAGATGGTCGTGGTCAAAGATAGTCAAGCGGTGGTCAACCGAAGAGTCCCATGGTGACAGAACTCTATTTTTCACCACGTGAAGATTTGCGTGACCGTTTCTAAATCATGGGAGACATATCAACACCTGTAAATGGCTCCATAAGCCGAATCCAACGGCCACTCTCCATAGATTTAATCCTCACGGTAGCCATAATGCTAGATTTTTGGACGTGGTCGTTCACGTGTCTTGTATCAGTGCAGAACGTAGGAAATTAGTTATGTCATCCTTTGTTATAAATAATGCGTTCTCATACGCATAGGAGTTAGCTGGTGTAATGTAATTTGCTGGAAAGAAAGCCCACTGTGCCGTGACATTATTTCTTTGTTATGACTATGTTTTAAATATATGAGAAGACTCTGTTCATAAGCATAATTTGTGTTTGATAGCTGCTTCCCGAGGATTGTGCAGAGGGCCCCTGCACACGCCGAGGTTTTGTGTATTATTGTATAGTTTCATGCTTCATTTCCTTACGTTCATTGTGCTATAGTCATTCACGTGTATATTGCTGGGAAAAATACTGAGAGGGGGGGTGAATCAGTATTTACTGCAAATTCAAAATTATTTACTTTTTCATTCCTTAAAAAACCCATACGCTACTTTCCTTCAGTAAACTCGCGTATACACAGAGATCTAATAATGTCATTAATTCTTCACTTATATCATTCCATCATTCATTCATCAGATGTTCAATAAACAGTAAACATGTGCAGTAAGATCAGAATAAACCATCACACAAAGCATCACACATGAACACCAATATTTTAGGTGGAATCCCAAGTCAGGAGAAAACCACCGCTGCCGTTGCTCAGCCTTCAATATTTTATTATAGAGAAAACATCTTACAACATATGTGCTGGTGCAGACTCCTACCAGCACGCACGCACCCACCTACGCTCGTTTACCAGCCTCTCCTGGAAGGGAGCTACGACCCCCTGCTCTCGTTTACCAGCCTCTCCTGGAAGGGAGCTACGACCCCCTGCTCTCATTTACCAGCCTCACCTGGAAGGGAGCTACAACCCCCTGACTGAAGGCTACAACCCTCAGCACCTCTATGGACCACGTTTCATCAATTTTTTCTGCTGGATCCAAGCTTCCTTTTAGAACACAACTTGCGAGGCCACGTTTCATCATATTTTCAGAAGTTTGGACCCACTCCATTCATTTAAGCTCAATCATACATCAAAAGCTGAAACATCAATTCGGACAACCCGAACGCAGAATACATCATTCTGGGACAACGGTAACACTGTGAACGGTCCGGTGTTCGTACCCCTTGTGCAAACCCTAGTTTTGCATACGCGCTTTCCTTTCACTGATACCGCGTATATACGCGCGCATAGTTCACATCAACCGGCGTATACCTCTACACAAACTTCGAACAGATTTTACTACCCATCGCTCTTTCACTTCACTCTGACAACGTATATATGCACTTTTTGCGGCGAACTAGCGTATAGTTCTTGAGATATTTAAGTCGTTGTATTCTTGAGCAATGAGGATACATCACACGGTTAACCCTTTACTTCGGACGGATGTTAAGCACTCATTTGAGATCTAATCATTCCATGAACGGATCTAGCAGTACAAGTGCATTTCAGATCTAGATACCCTTCTTCATCATTGGTGCATCATGCATTCAGATCTATCATTCAATTGTAACCCTATCCATTCAGATATCCTTCAAAGAGAAGTATTCATTCAAGCTCAGACATCTTGCACCCACACCCATGATTTGCACAATGAATTTCTTCTGTTTATATAGGTTTACCCTTTTTCAATACCATGAGCCAAAACCACATTACTTCCGATCGTATTCCTAGACGGGGTCATTTAGACGAATCATTACCCAATACAATGGGTCAATACCATAGTGGTTACCCCTGGTTTTGCACTTTATGAGCGCTTTTGCCCATACGCGACTTGGCACGTTGTTTCCCGCGTGCATACGCGACTTCCCCTAGGCAAATCCGCGTATGCCTAGAGACATACTCCTTTCATCATAGATCTATCACATGCTGAAATTCTTTCTTCATTGCCTTCTGTACTCACTGTAGATACATCAGATTTAGTTCATCAAGACATATTCTATCAAGCACAACTTCATCCAGTAAGTTTCCATTATCTTCATCAAGTGGGTTGCCTTTCAAGGACAACACTCAACATCATATTGCTAACAAACATCATTTACCAAGTCCATCAAGTCAAGAATAACTTCATCAGGTGAATTGCCATCAAGGACAACACATGTCAACAGTCGCATGTATTCATCTTCATTCAGTGGGTTGCCATCAAGGACAACACTCTGCATCATATTTCCAACAATCTCCCCCTTTGGACTTGATGGCAACCACGATGGTGTTTGGTTACCACAACAGATAGGTACATTAAGAATACAATGACACCATGTCACTCTCTCCAAATTTTGACACCATTCTTTCTCTTTATTCAAACACCATGTCACTCTCCCCCTTTGACATCAAGGGCAAAGGGTGGATTAAAACCAACATACTCTCCCCCTTTTCTCCTCATGTAGAAGAAACATTATGCAGATCTGATGTATACTGAAGTGACCAAGCTCCCCCTGAGTTCAAAAAATATTTTTCAATAAAGTACATGACTCTATGAACTTCCTATCACCAAAGTGGATTTACATATGAGACTCAAGTACCCAACCAAGTGGGTTTACACATTTCAACTCAGCTACCCAACCAAGTGGGTTTACAAAATTTGACTAGTCCTTACATGACTGAATATTACAATTTTACATCATGGGTCTTCAACAAGACCTTTTCATCACTTTACAAATATGACCATTTATGACCAACACCAGAAAGTCCTCAAGAAAGAGAACATATTTCAGAACCATCATAATGCCAACAATGCATTATACTCAGCAAAGCTAATGCTCCCCCTGAATCTGTGCATCCAAGCATCCTTTCCATATGACTAAGGCTCCCCCTTAGTTTGTGCATCTTGAACACTTTTACCAACAAATCATCAAGGCATCTTTATCAAAACATTAGAAATAAATTATGAGAAATTTTAAGAACACCGAGAAGATACCAAACGATATCGAAATTGTAGCGATGCAACTATCTTGAATAGAGATGACTCCAAACGAGAGAAAATTGTGGCAATCAGACATACGCGGTTTTCTGTGCATGAATTCGCGTATATACGCGACTGTGTTTCAGGAAACCCGCGTATCCAATAAAATCTTCTATATTTATGCAGATTTGTTCTTTTGACTGGCAGAGAACACTCCCAGCTTCTGTCTTAGATACTCGAACGCTTCCCTGGGCAGAGGTTTGGTAAAGATATCAACAACTTGTTCTTTGGAGGGAACATACTCCAACTTCACCTTTTGCTCAAGCACTTGTTCACGTAAGAAGTGATACTTGATGGGAATGTGCTTGGTCTTCGAATGCATAACAGGATTCTTTGAAATACTGATGGCACTTGTATTGTCACACTTAATGGGGACAGGAGGTGTACATTTGATTTGAAAATATTGTAAGGTTTGCATCATCCAAAGGAGTTGAGTGCAACAAGATGCGGCAGCCACATAGTCTGCTTCTGTTGTAGATAAAGCAATAGAATTTTCCTTCTTGCTGAACCAAGATACTAACCGGGGTCCCATATAGAATGCACCACCACTAGTGCTTTTCCGATCATCAACACTTCCAGCCCAATCTGCATCAGTGTAAGCATGAAGAGTAAGATCGGCATTCTTTGGATACCATAGACCAAAGTCTTGAGTTCCTTGTAGATATTTGAAAATTCTTTTAACAGCCTGAAGGTGAGACTCTTTTGGATTAGCTTGGAATCATCCAACAATCCCAACTGCATGCATAATGTCTGGTCTAGTCCCAGTGAGATAAAGTAGACTCCCTATCATTGATCTGTATTCTGGTTGATTCATCGTGGGAGAATCATCATGAGAACTGAGATTGCATCCGGTTATCATTGGTGTACTTACAGGTTTGCATTCTTCCATACCATACTTCTTCAGAATTTTCTTAAGATATTTTTCTTGTGATAGAAATATACCATCTGTAGTTTGATGTACTTGCAAGCCAAGAAAGAATGTTAGTTCCCCAAGTAAGGACATTTCAAATTCTTGCTGCATGATAGAAGAAAATTTTTGACTCATAGATTCTTCGTTACTCCCAAAAATGATATCATCAACATATACAACCACAATCAATAGTTTATCATTTTCAACTTTTGTGTATAAATTGCTATCAGCAGACCCCTTTAGAAATCCTTGTTGATGAAGATATTTGTCAAGACGATAATACCATGCCCTTGGAGCTTGTTTGAGACCATATAGAGCCTTTTTAAGTCTACAAACAAGATTTTCATCATTGCCCAAAATGAATCCTTCCGGTTGTTCTATATATACTTCTTCTTCTAGATCACCATTAAGAAAAGTAGATTTAACATCCATTTGATAAACTTTGATTTGTTGATAACTTGAAAAAGCAAGAAACATTCTTATGGCTTCAAGTCTAGCTACAGGAGCAAAAGTTTCTTCAAAGTCTATGCCTTCTTGTTGAGTATACCCTTTGCAAACCAATCTAGCTTTGTTTCTTACAACATCCCCATTCTCATTTAACTTGTTCTTGAAAATCCATTTAGTTCCAATGACATTTTTATCATGTGGTCTTGGTACCAATTCCAAAGTGTCATTCTTTTCAATTTGATCAAGCTCTTCATTCATGGCTTGCTTCCAACATTCATCTTTGCTAGCTTGATTGACATTGTGTGGTTCAATTGTGGATAGAAGTGCCAGATGACTAGAAGATCCCACAAGAGTTCTCCTTGTTCGTACACCTGATTCCTTGTCTCCCAAAATTTGAGATTTAGGATGATTCTTTAGAACATATCTGGAGGGAGCTTTTTCAGATAGATCATCTTTAGGTTCTTCAGTGGATCCACTATCTATATCATTTCTATTTGATGTAGAAGGACATAGGTCACCATCATCTTCTTTTGTTGTTTGTTTTTCTTCTTTAGGAGCTGCGGGAGACTCATCAATAACAACATCAATACATTCAACAATCTTTCGAAGCCTTTTATTGTAACATTTGTATGCTTTTCTTGAGGATGAGTAACCAAGAAATATCCCTTCATCTGATCTAGGTTCAAACTTGCCAAGCTTTTCATCATTATTTTTGATAAAGCATTTACTTCCAAAAACTCTAAAATTCTTCACAGAGGGAGAATTACCATACCAGAGTTCATATAGAGTTTTGTCACTATTTACCCGAACATGAGCCTTGTTGAGAATGTTGGCTGCTGTATGTGCTGCTTCACCCCAGAACATGTCAGGAGTTCCAGAATCATCGAGCATAGCTCTAGCCATCTGTTGAATTGTTCTATTCATTCTTTCTGCTACGCCATTTTGTTGTGGAGTGCCTGCTACAGAGAATTGTCTTTTTATGCCATGTTGTTCACAAAATTGAAAGAATTCATTTGATGTATATTCTCCTCCTCGATAAGATCTAAGACACTTGATTTTTAGATCTAATTCATTTTCAACTAATGCTTTGAAGATCTGAAACTTTTCAAATGCTTCATCTTTGTGTTTAATGAGCCCGATCCAACACATTCTAGAGTAATCATCAATGAATAAGATATAGTATTCTTCCCCATGTGGTGACTTTTACCTCATAGGTCCACATATATCAGTATGAATGAGTTCAAGAGGCTCTCTTGCTGATCCTTCTTTGGCATTAAATCGTACTCTGGTCTGCTTACTAAATTGAAAAGATTTACATATGATACTTTCTGGTAGATTGATATTGGGAAGACCATGAACCGCTTGAAGTCTGCTTGCTTTGTTGATTTGAGAGAAGTTTAGATGCCCCAGCCTTCTATGCGACAGCCAATTTTCTGAAGACTTTCTCATGTAACATTGATCTATGTTGTTCAGTATATACAGGTTGCTTGGATTTCTTTTTCCTTTTATAATGATTTTACCTGTATCAAGATCACGAACCACACAATCTTTTGAACTAAAGACCACTTCTGTTCCTTGATCACACATTTGACTTACACTTAACAGGTTATGCCTTAATCCATCCACAGACATGACATCATTAGCCTTCACCTTTTATTTTAGAAACACTGACCCTTTTCCTTTAATTACAGCAGGAGTATCATTTCCAAAAGTAACTTTCTTTTCCTTTTCTAGAGCATTATATGCAAGAAGTTTGCTTTTGTCACCTGTCATGTGTCTTGAGCATCCACTATCAATGTACCATTGATTTTCTTCACCTTCTACAAATAATGCTATCCCACAATTTTCAACCTGTAATTCCTTCTTTTTCCATACTTTGGAACTTGATGGAAAGTGTTGTTTTGGCTGGACTTTGCTCCTGCATTCAGATTCTTCATGGCAAAAGTTATTGCAATAAGCACATTCAACTTCATTTTGAAGAGGAGAAAAGTTGTTATAGGTATTCTTCTTTGGTTCAGTATTCAACCTTTTCTTTCTTGCTTCTCTTGTCATGATGGTTTTGTAAGCAACACATTGAGCAGATTTGTGACCAAAATTGTGACATGTAAAACATTGTCCATTGAAATATACATTTTTGTAATCACGAAGTCTTCTATTTGAATTTACCTTCTGGTTGGAGCTCCTTTCAACGTTATTCCTGTCAGTGTTCCTTGAAGTGCGATGATCCTGATTTACCTGTAAATAATCCTTCCTTCTTTGTTGAGAGACAGAATATTGTAAACTAGTAGTTGCTGCCTTTAGATAGTTTGGTGCTGAAGCCTGAGAGGATTCTCCAATATATCCAAGACCTGTTTTTATGAGAGGAGAACGTTGAGCATTGATAATTTCATCTAAGGTTTCTGAACCTTTAGTAAATCTAAGATTGAGAGTTTTTCCTTTCTCATTATCTTTCCTTAGACTTACTACTTCACACTCCAATTCCTCATTGCATTTTTCCTTTGCTTCAAGCTGATTTTCAAGAGTCTCTATGATTATGTTCTTTTCTTCTATGCTTACTTTGAGTTGATTGTTTTCTTCAAGAAAGTTTTTTTCTTCCAGAGCATCCACAAAAATATCCTTTTCTTCTTTTTGTTCAAATGCCATGAGAAGTCTAAGATCTTCTTCACATTCTTCCTCACTATTAGATGACCCATCACTATCTTCATTAGTATAGTAACTTTTCTTAGAGCTAGATCGGTTCTTATTCCTTCTTACCACTTCTTTTCCTTTATAAGGACATTTTGCAGCATAATGACCAACTTTTCCACACTCAAAACATTTGAAGGGAAGCTTACCTTTGAATCTTCCAGTACCTAGTTGGAGCTTTCTCACAAAATTCGCTTCTTCTTCTTCAGATATATAGCTGGATTCTTTGACAACTTCCTTTTATTTTCCTCTTGCAGATACCTTAAAAGCGGCTTCTTTGATTTGAGACGGACCTCCTTGTCTCATTTCAAAAGCAGTCAGAATACCATATAATTGAACAATAGTAAGATTTTGCATATCTTGCCTTTCTTCAATAGCTGAAACTTTAGAGTCAAATTTTGAAGTCAAGGATCTTAAGACTTTTTCCACCAAAGTAGTATCAGTTATGGTTTCACCCAAATTTCTCATCCGATTTACAATATCATCTAGACGAAGAAAGAAACTGGCAACACTTTCATCACTATGCATCTTCAAATTTTCATATTCAATTCTAAGAGTTTGGAGTTTTTCATTTTTTACCTTTGTATCTCCTTCATAGCTCAGAATGATTTTGTCCCATATTTCTTTTGCTGAATGTAGCTGCATCACTTTAGCAAATTCTGATTCAGACATGCTTCCTAACAAGACATTTATTGCTTTGGCATTGATTTCATACTTCTTCCTTTCTGCTGCATCAGTAGGAATACTTGCTGGGTATTGATAACCTTCTTCCACGATTGCCCATACATCTGCACCAAGACTTTGTAGATATTCTTTTGTTCGTACCTTCCAGAATATCAGATTGCTTCCATTGAATAGAGGTGGCTTTATAGGCATTTCTCCTTCAAGACTTCCCACTGTGACGGATCTCCTTCAAGCGATCAAGCTTCTGCAGAAGGACCTCCTCTGATACCAATTGTTGGGAAAAATACTGAGAGGGGTGGTGAATCAGTATTTACTGCAAATTCAAAATTATTTACTTTTTCATTCCTTAAAAAACCCATACGCTACTTTCCTTCAGTAAACTCGCGTATACACGCGGATACCCTTTGTGAAACTCGCGTATACACAAAGATCTAATAATGTCATTAATTCTTCACTTATATCATTCCATCATTCATTCATCAGATGTTCAATAAATAGTAAACATGTGCAGTAAGATCAGAATAAACCATCACACAAAGCATCACACATGAACACCAGTATTTTAGGTGGAAACCCAAGTCGGGAGAAAACCACCGCTGCCGTTGCTCAGCCTTCAATATTTTATTATAGAGAAAACATCTTACAACATATGTGCTGGTTCAGACTCCTACCAGCATGCACACACCCACCTGCTCTCGTTTACCAGCCTCTCCTAGAAGGGAGCTACGACCCCCTAACTCGTTTACCAGCCTCTCCTGGAAGGGAGCTACGACCCCCTGCTCTCGTTTACCAGCCTCACCTGGAAGGGAGCTACGACCCCCCTGACTGAAGGCTACAACCCTCAGCACCTCTATGGACCACGTTTCATCAATTTTCACACTAGATCCAAAGCTTCCTTTTAGAACACAACTTGCAGGCCACGTTTCATCATATTTTCAGACTGGACCCACTCCATTCATTTAAGCTCAATCATACATCAAACTGAAACTTATCAATTTAGACAACCCAGAAATGAAGAATACATCATTCATAGACAGCAGTAACACAACAGAACAGATCAGACATTTCGTACCCCTTGCTTCAGCAAACCCTAGTTTGCATACGCGCTTTCCTTTCTCTGATGTCACATATATACGCGCTTCCGTTCACATCAACCAGCGTATACCTCTGCACAAACTTCAGAACATATTTTACTACCCATACGCGCTTTCACTTCATACAACCCGCGTATATACGTGCTTTTTCTGCGGTGAACTAGCGTATGGTTCTTCAGATATTTAAGTCATTGTAATTCTTCAGAACAGATACATCACACAGATTTAACCCTTTACTTCAGACAGATGTTCGCCTCATTTCAGATCTAATCATTCCATGAACAGATCTAGCAAATACAAATTCATTTCAGATCTAGATCCCCTTCTTCATCATTTTCTCCTTTGGTGCTTCATGCATTCAGATCTATCATTCAATTGTAACCCTTTCCATTCAGATATACTTCAGAGAGAAGTATTCACTCAAGCTCAGACAACTTGCACCCACACTCATGATTTTCACAATGAATTTCTTCTCCTTATATAGGTTTACCCTTTTTCAATACCATGAGCCCCATATTCAATACCATGAGCCAAAACTACATTACTTCCGATGGTATTCCTGGACGGGGTCATTTAGACAAATAATTACCCAATACAATGGGTCAATACCATGGTAGTTACCCCTGGTTTTGCTCTTTATGAGCGCTTTTTCCCATACGCGACTTGTAACATTCTTTTCCGCGTGCATACGCGACTTCCCTTAGGCAAATCCGTGTATGCCTAGAGACACACTCTTTTCATCATAGATCTATCACATGCTGAATTTCTTTCTTCATTGCCTTCTGTACTCACTGTAGATACATCAGATTTAGTTCATCAAGACATATTCTATCAAGCGCAACTTCATCCAGTAAGTTGCCATTATCTTCATCAAGTGGGTTTCCTTTCAAGGACAACACTCAACATCATATTGCTAACAAACATCATTTACCAAGTCCATCAAGTCAAGAATAACTTCATCAGGTGAATTGCCATCAAGGACAACACATGTCAACAGTCGCATGTCTTCATCTTCATTCAGTGGGTTGCCATCAAGGACAACACTTTGCATCATATTGCCAACATATATATTACATCTTTTATGGTATCAATGTTTTATTTCTATTCATAATTTTTCATGCTTTATATCACTGTTAAACTGATCAGTGTTTTTGTTCCAGATTACAGTAGGCAGCCTGAGCATTTGCACATAGTTTTATAATGACTAATGACATGGAATCAATCTTGTCCTTCTGCTGATTTATTTTTCTTAGCTTTTAATTACAGCACTGTTTTGTTCATTTCAGTTTTGTACATTTGCTTTACTAGTCAGTTAGATATTAAATTGCTCATGTCATTATCAGTTACCTCCGAAAGCCATAGGGAGACTAATGGTGAGGGATTGAAGTATGAATGTGTAGTTTGATATTAGTTTATTTTTCTGTAAGTTAGATATTAAATTGCTCATGTCATTATCAGTTACCTCCGAAAGCCATAGTGAGACTAATGGTGAGGGATTGAATTATGAATGTGTAGTTTGATATTAGTTTATCTTTCTGCAAGTTAGATATTAAATTGCTCATTTCATTATCAGTTGCCTCCGAAAGCCATAGCGAGACTAATGGTGAGGGGTCAGAATATGAGTTGATGTAATTTGATTTTAGCTTTACTTTACTTGAAAATCTTTGGATTTCTTTGAGTACAGTTTCTTTTTGTGTTTAGACAACAGCAAGGGTAATGGGTTTCATGATCAATAGTTCACTGTTTGTTTGACTAGTATAGTAGCACATTTTCATTTTCTTTTAGGAATTAGTTTTGTCATTGAATGTTTTAAAATCCTCTTGAAGTTTGAAGTTTGGGAAATCATTATAAAGGACATCATTGCCTTGAACATTTATATCCATACTTGCCTTTTAGAATTTCCATCTCACATTAGGAAACCAATCAAGATAAATAAATAAATAAAAAACCAAAAACGACAAAAAGTAAGAGATAGGTTATCTTGCACATATAGTGTGCCACACTTCGTCAGCTTACGAATCCCAGATTGAAAAATTAATGTAGAAATTTAGGACACACTAAATTGACCAAACATTTTGGCGCCATTGCCAGGGAAGTGTAACTAGGTAGCTAATTTCTTAAAAAAAAAAAAAAAAAAAAGAAGGGAAAAATTGATAACTTCTTGAAGTATGCTCTCCTCTTGCACCTAGTGTGATCTGGAGGATCAGAAAAGAGAGTTATTGGTTCAATAATTTCTTAAGTATGCTCTT
>JAXQQM020079746.1:0-15853 GCA_034641835.2 Pinus albicaulis | reverse complement strand
GAATGGGACCGGATGGAACTGGGCGGGAGAAGGTCGTTTTTGAATGGCGATGGATGCGCTGTGGTGTTCGAAGGTCAGGCCAGGGATCTGTCGTTTTTGAATGGCGATGGATGCGCTGCGGTGTTCGAAGGTCAGGCCAGCGATCTGACTTCGTTGGTGCAGGGATCCACAGACTC
The DNA here is from genome assembly GCA_034641835.2 of Pinus albicaulis. Taxonomy (NCBI): domain Eukaryota; kingdom Viridiplantae; phylum Streptophyta; class Pinopsida; order Pinales; family Pinaceae; genus Pinus; species Pinus albicaulis. The sequence goes on along the minus strand of JAXQQM020079746.1, from coordinate 15,677 downwards.
GGATTTGACCAGGTCTAGCGTGCAGATAGGTTTGTGCTCCCAAGGTGAGGTGGAGCCCCCGATCCTTTTGGACGACAGGTTGTCGCCTTTGGTATTCAACGACATTTTTCTTGGGAGGGCGGGAGATGTTTTGTGTGCTAGTAGAGGCACGGATTTGATAAAGGGCCAGTTTCTGCAGGGGAAAGGACGCTCTCAGAGCTTGACTGTGGAAGGGAAGGTTTTGGAACTGGGCGGTCTTCAGAGAGTCTCTTCTACTGATAGTAAAATAGAGCAAGACCCTTCTGGGCTCACGTACAGAAGGGTGGAGAGTTTCAGTGATAAGGAGAGATTGCATGGAACTTCTAGCCAAACTAGCTGGGAAGAATAGAGTGGGTTTCGAGTTTCTGAAGACACAAAACAAACTGGCCTAAACATTGAAAAGGAGGCTGGAGTGTCGAAGAAGGGGGCCGAAAAAAGAAATGGATCAAGGTCAAAAAAGAAGAATATAACTATGTCTTGGGTGAAGACATCAGTTAGGAACAGGTTACAACATTGGCTAGCAGAACTCTGGTTGGCAGGGTTGTGGGGAGGCTTTTTGCCCTGAAAAATGTGGTTTCTTGGGCTGGAGCTCATTGGAAAGCTGTTCTTGGTTATGTTCCAGAGGTGGTGTCCCTCTCAAAGGGGTGGTATGCTTTCAATTTCTTGCATTCTGATCACATCCAGTGGGTGTTGCATCAGAGTTGGACTGTAGATCATTCTCCCATGCTCTTAAAACCTTGGCATCCTCTTTTTGATGCTAGTAGGGAAAGGGTGGATTCGATCCCTTTGTGGGTTCGGTTACCTAGTCTGCCTCTTCATTATTGGACTGAGGAACATCTCTGTGGTATAGGAAATACGATTGGGGTCTTCTTAGAGGCAAATATATCCTTCTTTAAGTCTAATCTCCGGTGGGTTGCTAGAATTCTTGTGATGATTAACATCAGAGAAGGTCTTGCAGAATCTCTGAATCTCCAGTGGGGGCATTATGTCATTAAGCAGATCGTGGACTATGAGAAGGTTCCTTTTCGTTGTCGTAGGTGCCATGTTTATGGACATCCTGCATATGAATGTGGTTCTCCCTCGCGCAAAGTGAAAAGCCAGGGGTCTAGTCCAGGTGTAGAGGAACAATTCTTGAAGGGGGCTGACCCTGGTCCTCACATTTTGCAGTCACAGTCTACTTCAAATTTCTCTTGTGCTTCGCATTCTGATGCTTTTTCTACTAGCTTGCAGCCTGATGTAGATCTCCGGGCGTTGAGTGAGGTTTCCGGTCCAACCTTTGGGCAGGAGTCACTCTCGCAGAATGTTGGGTGTGGAGCTTTATCCATTGTGAAGGTTCACAGTCGCCTTTACGGAGCAGATTTCCAGTTGAAGGATGAGGTTATGTCGAAAAATGTGTTTTCGTTGTTGAAATCTACACTCATGGGCTCGTTTCCTTTCTCCCCTGTCTACAATATCACTTTAACTTTGATGTCGACTAATGTATCGGTTTGGAAGGTTGCCAGTGGTCAGGTTCCTATTGCTGTTCCTTTTTCTTTTTCTCAGCCTGTTATCTCTAAGCCTACTCTCCAAGAGAAGGCCTCTGTTCCTATTTTAGATCAAGGTGAAGAGATGTTGGCCCTCGTGGAATCCACAACCCCTCGGGTCACTGGATATAATCTGAGATCCAGTGCTAAAAAAAGTGCAGGCGGGTTTGGGAGGGGTAAATCCCCATCTGCTCGGGGCAGGGGCAGGATTTCTTTTTTGGCAAAAGCTCAGGATCGAGCTATGTTGGATGTTCATGATGGGAGGAAGATATCGATTGATAGGGCGCTTAGAGCATGCCGCTCCCTGAAGTCGGGTGTGTTATGAAGATAATGTCTTGTAATTACAGGGGTTTGGCAGGGCCCCAAAAGAAAGATGCTCTCCGGAGAATTATTCTCGTGGATGGTCCTGATATTATTCTGCTACAAGAGACTTTAGGTGTAGGGACAGTGGTCAAAGCCATATTGGAAGGTTGGTTGCCAGGCTGGTCTTTTGAATCATTGGATGCTAGAGGAAGGTCGGGTGGGCTGGCTGTTGGATGGAATGACAGAACAATCAAATCTCAGAATGTCTGGGGTATGGAGTCGGTCCTGGGATTAAATTTTTTGTCATTGGAGCTTGGTGAAACATTTAACATTTTTAATATTTATGGTCCATATCAGGACTGGATCCCTTTCTGGGATTCCCTCCTGGGTAATTCTTTACTCAAGAGTGACTCGCTGATTTTGGGAGGGGATATGAATTTTACTTTGGGCCAGTCTGAGGTTTGGGTTCCCCATGCTCAAATTGACACGTTGACTGGATATTTCACTCAAAAATTAGAGGAGAGTCACCTGCTCGACATTGAGCCCATTAAGATGAAACCCACATGGAGGAACAATAGATGTGCTGAAGGCAGAATAGCGAAGAGACTTGATCGTTTCCTGGTAGCTGAGCAGTTTTTGGATAGGCCTTTTCAGATTAGGCAGTGGATAGGCAGTGGGGGTGCATCTGATCATTTTCCTATATTCCTTGATTTCAAGATCGGGCCTAGGCAACCTCCTAGTCCCTTAAAGTTCAACAATATCTGGCTTAGGGACGATTCTTTCAAAGCTCTGGTTCTTGCTAGATGGATTCCTTTCAGTATGGATAGTCCTCTTTCTGCTGCCTTTCAATTTGCGGAAAATCTAAAACGCATTAAGGATGCTGTGAAAGTTTGGTCAGCTGATAAGAGACTGAGGGAGGATGCGGAGTTGAAACAGGTGGAAGAGGATCTGCACTTGATTTATGAGGGGATTGGTGGAGGATATCAAACCCAAGTTGATAAAGACACTCTTGTCTTACTTGAAAAAAGAAGGAACTCCCTTCTTATGGATAAGGAGGAATCTTGGAGGCTGAAGAGTAGGGCCACATGGTTGGCTAGTGGGGATGAGAATACAAAATTTTTTCATGCTTATGTCCGTGGTCGGAAGGCAGCCAATACCATTTGGAGCTTAAGAGATGGTCAGGGAAATGAGCATTCTTCTTTTGAGGCTAAAGCTAAGCTGGGGGTTGAACACTTTAAGGATCTATTTAAGGCCCCAGCTCATGCTTCACTTGTGGAAGTGATAAGAGTAGCGCAATATTTTCCGAGGTTTGTGGAGGAGGCTGATAACAGATCTCTGATGGCTGAGGTCTCAGAGAAGGAATTAAAGGAGGTTCTTCATAGCTTCCAAAAGGACAAAAGTCCTGGGCCTGATGGGTGGTCGATCGAGTTTTTCTTGGCTCTTTATGACATTTTGGGGACAGATCTGTTGAAAGTGGTGGAGGATACCAGGATCTCTGGGCGGATTCCTGATTGCTTCAATTCCACTTTCATAGCACTTATTCCAAAGGTGGATAACCCTCTTTCTCTGGCAGATTTCCGTCCTATCTCATTGTGAAACTCTATCTATAAAGTGATTGCAAAGGTGGTAGCGAGAAGACTCAAAGGTATTTTGTCTTCTCACATATCTGGGGAACAATTTGGTTTCCTGGACGGTCGTCAAATACATGAAGCAATCGGGACTGCACAAGAGGCTCTCCACAGCATGAAGACCAAGAACCTAAAAGGGACAGTGCTAAAAATCGACCTCTCCAAAGCATATGATCGGGTAAGTTGGTTATATATTCGTATGCTCCTGACTCACCTTGGTTTTGGCATCGGTTTCATTAGATGGATTATGAGTTGTGTCACAACTGTCTCTTTTGCTATGCTACTTAATGGGGCTACTTCCCCTTTTTTCCATGCTGAAAGGGGGCTGCGCCAGGGATGCCCCCTTTCTCCCCTTCTTTTTTTACTGATTGTTGAGGGTTTGAGCAGAGCTCTTCATGAGGCTAAGAGACAGGGTTCCTTAAAGGGCATTCAGGTTGCCCCAAATTTTTACATCACACATCTTCTTTTTGTTGATGATGTTTTAATATTCTGTTCTGGAACGGTGCGTGATGCTAATACTATAGGTGAGATTCTGGTTTTGTTTGGAAAAGCAACGGGAATGGAAGTGAATGCTGGGAAGTCTTCCATTACTACTCATCTTTTGAGGGACGAGGAGAGGCGTGAATTTGTGAGACTCTTTCCCTATAATTCTGTTGGTTTGGACGATGGTCTGAATTACTTGGGGTTCCATTTAAAACCCAATGATTATAGGAAAAATGATTGGACATGGTTGCTGGAAAAGCTGGAAAAGCGTCTAAAAGTTTGGTCTCATAAATGGTTGTCTAGAGCTGGTCGGTTGACTTTAGTTAAGTCTGTCTTGGAGGCTGTTCCGGTTTATTGGTTTTCCCTGTCTTGGATCCCAAAGGGTGTTTTGGAGGCTACCAGGAGGATTTGTTTTAGATTCCTGTGGAGTGGTAAACAAGATTCTTTGGTGACCCCTTGGGTTCGGTGGGAGAAAATTGCTGTCCCAAAAGGGTTGGGAGGTTGGGTCTGAAAAATATCTTTCTTTTTGCTCAGGCTCTTGCTGCTAAGGGTGGGTGGAGGCTCATCAACGTTGATAGCCTTTGGACTCAAGTGATCTCTCAGAAATACATTGCTCCATTTTCTCTTGTTGAATGGATTAGGACTCCAAGAAAATCCTTTGCAGGGGGATCGGTGATTTGGAAGTCTCTTGTTAAATCTCTCCACATTCTGGAAACAAGTCTGGCCTGGGATGTGGGAAATGGCAGGAAGCTTAGGGTGGGTGAAGATCCTTGGATGGGAAGTGCTCTACAACATCTCCTTCCCGGGCGCACGGTTGAGGCCTTAAGACAGAAGGGGATTACTTTTCTCTCCCAACTTGCGGATCCGGTTCGGAGAAGGTTGGGCATTCAGTCTTGGCTACAGGCCTCTTCTTTGGGGCTTGAGGATTTTGATGAGAGGGCATTGGCTGGTTATATCTGTGCTATAAAACAGGCGCACCTTGTGCTCTTGGATAGGGATGATAAGGTTGCTTGGGATTTTGACCCTTCGGGGACCTATTCTCCCCGGGCTGGCTACACAAAACTAAGTGCTGGGGTTGTCCTGGGTGAGGAGCGGTGGTGGTGGAAGAAACTCTGGAAACTGCATTGTCCTCCTAAGACTCAGCTTTTTATGTGGTGTGTACTTGAAAATAAAGTCCCTACCTGGGATGTGCTGCAAAACAGAAGTTTTCAAGGACCTGGATGGTGCTGTTTGTGCAAATCTGATGTAGAATCTGTTAATCATCTTTTCCTCAGCTGTCCTTTTATTAAAGGTACTTGGCAAGAGTGTTCCAGGTTATTGGGTATCCAATTTAGGTGGGAGGGCATTACTGTATCTCATGCTTGGGAATCGTGGTGGATATCTATTGGTGAGCAGAATCTTAAAGCTCTGCCGCTCCTCGTTATTTGGGGTTGTTGGTTGGCTCGTAATCGTCTTCTTTTTTATGGTTCTGTCAGTACTCCAGAGATCGTTGGTGCCATGTCTGTTGGTTTACACTCTGCCTTTCCTATTCATATCCGTGCTGCCAATCAGAGGGAGGTTCTTCTGTTGGATATTGATAGTAGGAACCCTTGGGGTTTTTTTGATGGTGCGATGCAGCAAAATGTCTGTGGTGGTGGAGCTCTGTTGTTTCTCTTGGAATCTCACTGGTATGAGATCTCTGTTGGTAATGGGGAAGGGACAAATAATTTTTCCGAATTGCTGAGCCTCAAGATTCTTCTTTTGTTTGCTGTGGAGAAAGGTTGCAGGCACTTAAATATTTTTGGGGACTCCTTGAATGTGATTAACTGGGTTAAAGGTATTCAAATTTGCAGATTTCATCATCTACAAAATCTGTTTCGCTCTGTTGGGGAGATCCTCCACTCTTTTTTATCCTTCTCATGCCAGCATATCTATCGAGAAAATAATGACAAGGCTGATCGTGCTTCTAAGAGGGGGATTTTGCAGGATGAAGGTATCTGGAGGATTCGAGAACATCTGGATGGTGAAATTTCCGAATACTTCCATCTTTCCTTATTTGACTAAGAGGCTATAGGTTTATGTGTTGATCTGCATTGCAAACAGATTGTTACACTTTATGTGCTGTGTCAACAGCTGGGTGAGGGTGGATGGAATTATCTATTATTTGTAATCAGACAACAAACTTCCATTTGATATCTTTCACAAGGTGTGCTGTCACAACAGGTCGATGTTGGTGGGTGAGTTTTATCACTCATTTTTACTTGGGTGATCTTGCTGGTCGGCTCGTATGCTTTGGGCTGGTTCCAATTCTACATGAATTTTTTCTGTGGGCTGCACATATTGATCGAGGTTCCAGCCGTCGTAGGCTTCTGGAGGATCAGTGATCTACTGGAGGCATTTATCATTGTTTTTTACATCCATATTTTTGAAGGTGTGGCTTCAGAGTCTCTTTGGTAGGCCGGACATTTGTGCCTACTGGAGCATATACATGGGTTGCGTTTATACTTTACATTTTATGCTGATGCTCCTTGTGCGTTGGATAGCTTGCTACAGGGCTCCTTGCGCGATGATAGCTTGCTACAGGTCGTATTGGTTCTAACAGTTTTTTATTTGTGTTTAGCTGCTTACACTTGCGGAGCTGTTATTTAACTCTCGTTTTTTTCATTTTGATGGTTTAAATCTGAGGGCTGGTCAAAATAAAATCGACAATCAGTGAAGACTGGTGCGTTTTATTACAGTTTATTTGTGTCTTAACAGTTTGGGTGCTTACAGCTGGCCCTCTTGGTGGACAGAGTTATGTCTATCAGAATGTGCAAATGTATTTTTGGGTCTTTGATCAGTTTTTGGTCCACAATGGGACTGTATGAACAGTTTTTTCTAGGTACAGTTTGTATTTGACAGTTTTCTAGGTCTACATTGACATGGTGTCACTTTGGCACTGTTTTTTTGTAAACAAACTTCGGGGTTTGTCTCTATCGAACACATATCTATGTGTTTCTCAATGTAATTTTGTACTCACCTGCAGTAATAAAATTACGCTTTTTTCTCGGGGGGAAAAAAAAGTTATTATTTTAATTTATATTAGATTTTTTAATTAAAATGTCTAATTTTGGTCTAGGAATGTATTTTTTTAGAATTTTGGCAATTTTGACACCTCATTTTTGGAGAGACATATCTCAAGATTGAATTGACGAAATGAAGACCATAATAGTTCATTGTAAATCTAAGATGGAAGATAATGGTTTGGGAATGAAAAAATTAGCACATTCAATCATTTAATGACCCAAAAATTCAGCAGAAGAAAAAGTGACGAATTTGCAACAACAATTGGTTTTTCCAAATTTGATTTGGGCAAATTTCATTGGCTTAATAAAACTACTATAACTAAATCATTCCCCAACAATACTCAAAGGATAATAAGATCCACTTGAAGCAATCGTAGCATGGAAATTTCTTTAGATTTTATTTATTTTTATTTAGTAATTAATGAGTTTGTTTTTTCTTATTTCTAATATGCAATTTAATTTATTTTTATTTTCTATTTGTATTGGTTTGTAATAGGAGATCATTTGGAGAAGTTTAGATTTGAGACACTTTGGAGAAAAGAAAAAATACTAACAAAGAGAAAAATGGGGAATTTGCAGCACTAATTCAGGATATGGAAAACTACTCTCAATAGTTCTCAATTGTTGGAGATGTTTTGTAATTATTAAATATCAGTTTGGAGAATGAGGAAGAGATTCCTCTTCTCTGCAACTAGAATCTCTGTAATAAATTTTGTATAGGAGATTATCATTTTCCATGAGGGGAATAATTCATATCTGAAGTGTTTAGGGGAAAAATCTATGAAATTCTTGTTGTGCATTTGCACTTTTGTAATGTACCGTGAGTTGAATTATGGAGAGATCGAGCATTTTAGTTTTGAAAGAGAAGATTGTTTTGCACTATTGTAAGAAATTTCTTCAAGGAGTTGAAGCTACTCATGGACGAAAAAACTTGTAATGAAGTTCTGGTATGATTTTAATACATTTTCATTCCAATGCATTAATGTTTATATTGTAAGTTCATCAGTTATTTCGAGAATTTCTCTAATTGATTTTAATTCTTGTTCCAAATAGTGTACGACATTATGATATTGAGCACTATTGTCGTATCAATTGTTTTATGTTATTGAATTTCTGCAAGATCTAGCTTTGAGGAGTAGAATAAAATTAGAATTAATATGAATTCATTGAAATAGGAATGCATTTAGCAGTACCTATTCATTGTTTAAATACATTCCCTTTTTATTTTCTTTTTCATTAGTTGAATGAACTAATTCATTAATTAATGAAAATTATATAATGAATTCAATCATATAAACTCCTTTTCCCTTGGTTAGTTAGTTCATCTTCTCTTGAATTGAGAGAAGGTTATACTTTTCCAATTCGAGATAGGATTAGGTTTTTGCTTGCATATTAGCATAGATATGCATTTAGATTTAATTCTGCATTCTAGAAGTCCCCTCACATTATTTGTGACTTAGCTAATCCATAGAGTCATCTTAAGGATTTCTTTCTTGCAAGATATTTGGAAGAGGAAAAATCGTATTTCTCTCTTTCTATTGGTAAATAGTAGATATATTATGAGCCACCAGGGAGAGAGAGAAGGTAACTGGACCCAATTGAACCAAGTGAAAACACAATATCAAAAGGATAAGAGCTTAGTTGGGGCTCTGACCGAGTGGTCTTCCTTACATGTTGATGAGGTCATTTTTAACCATCAATAGAAGCCTAGAAAGATTTTCACGGGGACACCATTGCAAGAGTATGGAAGTAAACCATTGTCAATAGAATGTAGTTTCAAGCCTGTAAAATTCCTGTAAATCTTGGAAAACTCAAAACTCTCCAACCTATACTTGTTTCCAAATTCAAGCCACCTTCAATCACCTTTCTAAACACCTGTACACCTCATCAAACCTATATAAAAAATTATATCATCATGCAAGAACTCCTTCAAATGGTTGAAATAAATGACGGGATAACTGGCTCATCCTATTGACATCAATGTCAACACCATGCTACTAACAATCTCCCCATTTGGCATTGATGGAAACCTTCAACCACACACCCAATCTGATCCTTTGTCCACTATTGTCTAGTTGGTTTCATTCTCTCTCGACTAGCTCACTTACCCCCTTTGATATCAATGACAAAGGGTTACTGATCCTTGTTGAAACCCATGTTGACACTAACTGAACTCTGTTGATACCAAGTGTTTTCTAATGAAACATTATCAACTACCATTAGAGGAAATTTCAGCCTCAAATTGGATTCCTAATGAAAAATAATAAAATAATAGTTAAAATAATAAAATAAGAGATGAATTTTGGAGGGAAAAGAAGAAAAATACCTTTTTTAATTATATTTTTGGATTATCTCCATATATTTTTTCTCAAATTTCAAGTGTAGACACTCGTTGGATGCAGAATTAAATTATGCATACAAAAAGTACCCATTATGCATACTTTTGAGAAGACCCACATTGATAAAAATGAAGATACACTAAAAAAGCGTGTTCAACATGTTTTTTTAATGTATCTTCAATTTTTATCAATGTAGGTCTTCTCAAAAGTATGCATAATGGGTACTCGTTGGATGCGAAATTTAATTCCGCATCAAACGAGTGTCTACTCTTGAAATTTGAGTAAATCTATAAGAATATAGGCCAAAAATACGATTAAAAAAAAAAACAATTTTCCTTCTTTTCCCTCCAAAATATTTACATGTAACTCTTTTTAAATTTAAAGGATTTTGATTGGTTTAAATATTATGCCATGTAGATTACATCAAAATTTCATGGGCACTTTTAGGCTAAAATTTCCTCTAATTTTCATCGTTGCAAAATAGTATTTAGAAACAAGGAAAACCATTGCTCACTCTTACAACAATGCCAACAATATGACCTTCTCCTTCCTGACATGCTAACCTAGAACATGTATTGGGGCTTCAGTCACTTCTTATTTTTGTTCAATAGTATTTGCTATTGTTTCTCTTCTTGAGTCCATGCCTCCTTGCCACATGCAAGAGGCTACACAACTCGACCAATGACTCCATAACATGATGGTACATGGCTTAATAACTGAAATATAAGGCTAAACAATGATACCCAAAAACCCATAGATGGCTGAAATAGATGATTCTCTTCTATCCATGCCTATCACCAATATGACTCAACCAGTGGACTAAATAATAAACATGATAGACAAGGCTAGATATTGCATACTAGGGTGCATACATGGCTGAACTAACACTTCTTCTATGCATGTGGGAGACAAATGAATCTCTCCAAAACAAGGGATACTCAATACAAAAAAAAATTCTTATATGGAATAAATATATAGTCAACTACCATGCATCCCTAATAACTCTCTCTCCCAAACATGACTCATACTAGGGCTACTTATCCAAATTGAAAAATGATGAACATGTACATATAATGATGAAAGACACGCTCTTTCAGTCATACTACAATGCATGGTGCTGCTACAAAACAAATGAGTGAAAGAAAGATGAAAAATAATATACAAGCCTTGAAACCCTAGTTTCATGCATAGCTCCCCTTGATCACATATACCTTCTTGACTTCTTGTTGATCCTGTAGACTTGAATGCACATTCAGGGTCTTGATAACCATGCTTTTTTTGCTACTCATATTCATTCCTTCTCATGCTTCCATGTTGCTGCGATACACTCCCCCTGAGACCAAGCACTCTTCTATTGATATGAATGGGAATATTAGTGTTTTTTGTGCTAAGATCCAACTCAGAATATAAACAAAGTGCTTGAGGATTATCAGGTAAATTGCAAGTTAAACATGAAATTTTATGTGTTTTTAAGTGAATTTCTTGAGCAAATTAACATTAAAAAAAAAAAAACATTTAACAACAACATCTAACATACATGAACATCACCATAAACAGTAACACAACAACACATAATGAAGGAGTTCACCCCGCCTGCGCTATGTCTCCTTGGTCCAGATTCCAATGGCTTGGCCCTCTTCTATTATGCTAAAAAGTGTGATTGCATATGTTTACAATGCTCAAACAACTCTGAAACATTTTCCATCAGCTCCAGAATGCCCAAAAATTCTAGTGTAGCCTCTTTCTACATCGAATTTGGTCAAAAACTCATCAAGTTATGATCTCTCCTACTTCCTCCACTATTTGGTCTAAAAAACCCTAAAAATTCGACACTGACCCATAATTTTGCCCCCAAAGCGTTAACAGAGCACCAATTCCGCCAAAAACTGGGTGAAATTTACTGGGCATTAATTTTCCCAATAACACCTTTTTCCAGATTTCAATTTATATCAATTGATGCGTATATATATATTTTTTATAAAAAAACTCCCGCCGGATGATTTGATAATTGTCAGCGATTAACTCAGGAACTATCACATATGGCAGTTTGTATGGGTGGTTAACCATGGCAGTTTAGGACGGGCGACTTACAACCCGCATATGTTGGCGGTCTCGAAGACTAGTCACATCGTCGTGGTTCCCCGACGGTTACAGTAACAGCTTATCAAATCAGTGGTTAACTCCGTGGACTCTGGTTTGGCGAACATATGGCACAATCGGCAATATATTTTACGATTATGGTTAGTGGGGGGGGGGGGGGGGGGGCTAGCCTCTTGCCCCCCGGTGGTGATCAGGGTTGGGCCTAGACCCCGTCCCCCACCCCCAATGTGATAACCATAAGACATTAAAAAAATGTCGATACCACTATATGTTGAGAACTAAATGCATAGCGTGGTGGTTAAGACTCTCGATCGTTACTTGTTGGTTGATGGTTCGACCCTCGTCCAATTTTCTCGGACTTTGTGGCCTTCAAACTGCCACGTGGCAGCCCCTGGCTGGGCCACGCCGTAGCTTGTGATTGGCCACCTAAACCACCAATCACAATTCGCCAATTCAAACCAACAAGAGCGTGCCACTTGGCACAGTTCCATTCGCTGATGAAAACCATTGACCAATTCAACCTAGACAATCACCCTGCCATGTAGGGATGCCTAGTCAGTTGTATGGACAACTGACTGGGTTCTCCTGCATTTTTTTTTAATTACATGTTTGACAAAGTGGGAAGAATGTGTTTCTGGGATCATAAGGTGTCGGTTTTCCGTGAAATTAGTTTCACTAGATTCAGAATGATGATATCTACATGGTTGTCTAGGTTCCATACCATTCTGACAACTTTCATTTTTTAGCATAATTTTGAGCACCTAATCACGCCTCCCCACTGGAAGCTTTTGGACCCCAAAATATCTTTCATTACTGAACATGTGGATGAGGGTACAACCCCCTCACCCTTCCAGTCTCAATCCACTAGAATTTTCCTGAATTCAACAATTTGAGCTTTTCATGAAAACTAATATTTTTCCTTGATTCTGGAGACCCTGTCTTGCTATTGTAGATACCATCTTGCTACAATTTCCCAGAATTTTCATAACAACAAACTATCCCTCAAGAAAAAAACATGTTCCTTCCTTGGTTGTTAATCAAAGGAAACTTGAATAACTTGAAAACTTTCTCACCTCAAACACTGTCGACATGGCGATTTTTAGCTTGTCTTGCCTTGTACTTGCGTCAACCTTTGACCAAATGTTTTCACCATTGCCATGTACCATTTTGAAACACAAAATTAGTACTTGTGGAATCTATGTATTCTTTGGAATCTTTCTTTGGTGCTTGTTCTTTTATTTTTTCACCATTCAACACCATCATCTTGTTCCCATCACTGTTCAACAATGATGTGGAGTGTTGCAAATCTTTCACATCTTGTTTACCTATTTTCAAAGGCAACACGTTAGAGCCCTGGCACATCTTATTACAACCATTAGAAACTTCAATGAAATCATATTTTTCATTTGCTGCATCTTCTTGAAAGGTTTCATTCAAAACATCATCATGCTTGAACATTAACAAAGAAATTTTTTGACTTGCATTCATTATTCTCTTCATTTCTCCTGCATGTATAAGAGACAAACTCATATTTTTCTTATGCGCTCTAACTATGTACTTAATTCCATTCTTGAACAAGTGGTACTTATTCTAATGGTGATGAAATATTTCCCTCCTATCATAAAGATAAGGACTTCCCAAAACAATACCTGGAATCTCAAGCATAACTACATTAAGTTAAACTTCGTCAAGAAAGTTTGAATTGATTGCAAACCATAGGATGCACTTCCTTGTTACCTGCAAGTTTGAATTCTTTCATATCCAACCTAAAGGATAAGGTCTTGGATGCGAAACAATTTCTAGAATTAACCTCTTAACTAAGTCTTCAGAAATCAAATTGGCTTGAGAACCACTATCAAATAGTGTGTCTATTTTGGTATGCTTTGAAACAACTCCAATATGAAAGAGTTCATTTCTTCTATCTTCATCCTGAGTTACATTAGAACAATTTGAAGAAATAGTGCTTGCTATGTTCTTACCTTTCAGACCCATTGTTGTAATCTTTGTTTCTCTCTTGAATTTGAACCTAAGTCATCTTCAATGATTGTAGCCTTTTTCTACTTCTCGTTTGTTTTAAGTTTGTTGGGATTCAACTGTGGATGGAGTTTCCAACAATGGTCTTCATCATGGCCATTTTTCAAACAATGTTTACATGTGCGTTTCTCTTTTTATATCTTAATAAAACCATTTTTATTTCCTTTTCCATTAAACTTACCCTTTCCTTTACCTTCAGACTCAAGGAAACTATCTCTTTTCTCACCTGCGCTATGTTTCCCTCTTTCTTCTAGATGTGTGGATTGAAAAAAAAACTCATCTACGTTTGTGGGATTGAAAATGAGAATAGTATGTCTAAGTTAACTATGCAAACCCCCAATATACTTTAACAAAGTGTCTTGAGAAGATAAATTGACACCCAAAATTAGTGCTCTTCTCCTAAACTCTTATGTATAGTCTTGAACACTTTGTCCCTTTAGTTGTCTAAAATTCTACCAGTCCATTATGGATATTTGTAATATGTGCTAGAGGGTAAAATTTTCTTTTAATTGCAGCAATGAAATTAGAACAAGAAATTGAGATCTTACCATTTTTTTTTATCTCATCTTGTGTCTGGGCTTCCCACCATACTAGTGTTGCACCCTCTAATCTCAAGGAAGCTAGTTGAATCTTTGTCTCATCATCTTGAAGGTTTGAATCCTGCAATAGACCTCCACCTGACAAACTCAATATTCAAGGTTCTATGCATTCACGTCACCGTTATACATAGGCATCTCAAATCTAATATCAAGTTTTAACAAGGGTTGTTTACCAATTCCTTTTGAGGTATGTTGATGAGTATGAGTAAGGGTTGTAGTACGGGAAGAGGATGAAGATGAAAGTGAAGGTGGTGGTGAGGATGATGGTGGAATATGTTGAAAATGAAACAAGATGATGGAGCTTAGTGAAAAGAAGTCGCCTTCACTAAGTGGGCCCGCAGGCCATTTTTAGCGCAAAGTCTATTTTTAGACATATGGATCATGGTCTATGAGTTGCAGGATGCTATTTATGGATGATTGGTCGAGTTGGTAAAAATATATGGACCTCTATTTTTAGACATTGGGCGGTTTCTATTTTTAGACTGCCGGGCTAAAAATAGAACAGTCAAATATTATTAACGCTTAATAATATTTAGACTATAAACATTATCTTATCCTCTTGGAGCACTTGAGTTTGATGCTTGGATGTGGCACATGCAGCTGACAGAAGGAAATACGCTTTTCCTAAGGGTTAGTTGAGCTATTGCATGGTTGACTTCAGTTAGAACTCAAGTGGCAGAGTTTGGTGGAGTTGATGAGACAGTTGGTGGAGTTGTGTTCAGTTTAACTTAGTTGAACTAGTTGTATTTAGTCTAACTGATAAATACACTAGTGATGAGTGGTGTGAATTAATTATTAATTAATTCACTAATTATTAACTCATAAATCAACTAAAGAATACATCAGTTAACTGCAGTGCATGGACAGTTCAGTGGAGACCAGTTTTAGAGGTGGGTGAAAGGGTGAGTCTACTATCAGTTGTGACTATAGCTGTGCATGAGATTTGCACACACATTGATTGAGATTGCCAATGAGGATTGCGCAGTACAAGCCAATGGGATTTGAACTTGGATCTCATCATTATTCATCTTGGATTGCGCAGTAGAGGCAGGCAGACTTGTGGAGGAGATTTGAACCTGTGACTTGTTCATCTTCCATGCTAGTTTGTGTGTAGCATGTGAGATAGTGCTGAGAGCTGTGAGAGCTTTGTGCTATGTATTGTTACATGTTATCTATCATTATATTATACAGATAGTTGGGGGTTTTCAGCTATTGCTTTCCCCATTACATACTGTGTTGATATGTGTGCTTGACTATTGTGTTTATGCGCGCATGCGACTGTTTCTATTTCCGCATATTGATGATCAATTGTAGAAGAGGTTATGTATTATGCATGAAGCTTAAATAGTGTGTAATCAGGATAATCTCGGTGAATAATTCAGAAAATTATTCAAATTTCTACATGGTATCAGAGCGATAATTGATCATCGGATCTATTACAGTGATTACAATTTATTTCGGTAGACAGAGTCTGTAAGCGGGCCAGGTAGCCTCTGGATCCATCCTTTCTCTGAAAGGTGATATATCCAGTAAACACCCCTACAGTCGATCTCTGTGCTAGAAATATTTTTTTCTCACAGATCCAGAAGCAGTTGAGTTTTGAGCT
>JAXQQM020082816.1:0-194967 GCA_034641835.2 Pinus albicaulis | reverse complement strand
GCACTGCACGACAATCTCCTGCCTCCACATCATCCTCCTCATCCTCTTCCCCGCTGCTCTCGGAGAAGACCTCAATGAAATGTGCTTTCCCAGCAGCACATCTATGTCCTGGTGCCCATGGCTCCTGGCAGGTGAAGCATAACCGCTTCTTCTTCATCTCCCTCCTGGCCTCATCATCAACCTGCACCCGTCCGGGATTCCCCTTGGGAGGCGGAATCCTCGCGTCCTTCCCCTTAGGCTGGAAAGCCTGTCTCTGAGGATAAGGTGTCCGAGTCCGGGGTAAGGCATCCTGTAAGTCTCGGGTCCTACTGATAGCATCCTGGAGTGTAGCTGGTCTAGTCGACCTGACTAGGCCACGAAGTGGCTCTGCTAATCCCTCCACAAACATGTAGATCATCCGGGCTGCGGATAGATCTGGCACCATCACTGAAACCCTCAAGAAATCTGAAATGTAAGTCTTAGGGCTCCCAGTCTGCTTGAGCCTCGTCAGCTCAACAAAGTGCTGTTCCGGATCCCTCCGGTCAAAACGCTCTATCACCCTCCTGGTAAACTCGGCATATGTCGTCACGGCTGAATGCCGGAGTGTCGTCATCCCATGAAACCACCAGTCCTGGGCCTCACCATCCAAATGTAATGTTGCCACCTTAATGGCCTCTGACTGCGACATCTGATTAAGCTGGAAATAGATGTCCAACTTTTCTACCCAAGACTTTGCCGAACTGTTTGATGAGCCATCAAACTTGGGCAAATGGAATCTGCTAGTTGCGCGGTGGTCATCATGATGATGCCTGTGCCCTCTGTGATGATCACGGGGCCTACTGTCACGCTGGAGCTGAACAAAGTCTCTGAATGAGATAAGATCTCTGAACTCCGGCCCGTATGCCCGGTACTCTGCAAGGTAGTCACCCATGTGGCCCAGTTCGGGTTCCTGCTGTGCTCCTGCCCCTGTGTCCTCTCCTAGAAAGGTAGGCATAGTGGATCGCGTGGATGCATGCGATGCCATAAGGGGGGTAGCCCCACGCTCCGGCATATGGTGGGATGTGCCCGATCCCTCACCAGTCTGAAAACCCCTTGGGGTTTCACGCTGCCTAACCTCCATCGTAGCGATCCTCTGCCCCATCGTCTCCATTTGTCTCGACAGATCCTGTACTGTCTTGAGGAGCGTTTCTCTATATCTCCTCGCATCCTCGTCGTCTGCCATTGGACCCTGCTGCTCTGTGTCCACCGCAGGCTGCTCCTACTCTGTATCTGTCACAGGCTGCTCCTGATCTGTATCTGTCACAGGCTGCTCCTGATCTATGTATATCTCGGGCTGCTCCTGATCGGTGTCCACCACTCTGACACAGTCCCCTTCTCCGTAGGTGTTCTCCAACCTACGCTCAATGTCTCTGTATCTCTTACCCCTGTAACAGATGTGGGGTCTATCCCTCGGCCTCATAGACTGCTAGCTCCACAGGCTGAGCCAGATCTATGCTCCGATACCACTGTAATATCCCGTTTCCAGGATATCTCAAAAACACACCAAACTCCAACCAGAGATTGACTGGGAGGGCATTTACCGGATATGTCGCCTCCAGAAGAGGACGAGATCCGAAGGCTATCTGGCCCTTTCCAGACTCTGTCTAAGAGTGATAGAGAACACACCAAGTGGTATAGAATTGGAACATACAATATCATACGACAATATAGAAAATGCTAGAAATATAACATGAAGCAAATACTCATAAAAATGCTGGGAATGCTAAGCCATTTTATTAATCTGAGAATATAATGAAATACAATAGATGATCAGAATAATAGCACCTATTCTTGCTCAAGGCAAGTGAAGAACTCTCTTAGAAAACAGGAAATGGCTGCTACAAGGACTGCGTCCCAACTGCTGGGAAACTGCCGTAAAACTGCTGCTGCTGGAATGGACTGAAGCTAGGGGCTGATCCCCTTGCCGGAATGAGCTGAAAATCTGCAGACCCCCTGAACTCACCACCCCGGACCAAACCCAGAAACCATATCGAAAATGGTCAGCCTCCGAAAATCACCACAGAAACCCTCCTCAAGGAATTACGCTGTCTAGGAAGGCTCAGCGTAGATGCCAAAAGATAAAAGCTGAAACGGTGCCACAAACTTTTCAAGAAACCTCCTGCCAGCAATACTGATCCTCTCCTCTGAATACCGACTGAAACTCCTGCAGAAAATCCCCGCAACGGAACACCTCCAACTAGAACTGCGTCCTCTCTCCTAGGGACTGCGCAGTCACAAATAGAGCCCAGCTCCTCAGCAAACAACCAACCAAATCTCTCGCTAAAGACTGAAGGAAAAACCTTGCCCGAGTAGGCACTCGCAGTCCCTCGGGGCTAAGGGCGAGATCTCCGACCGGAGACACTCAACGCACTAAACAGTGCTGCAGACAGGCTAAACAGCCAGCGTGCTCAAGAAGACAAAACGTCTAGCTCCAATATCATCAACACAAGAATCCCAAATGAGATGGCTCTCCCACCTTTTATAACGCTGGCCCTCCTCAAAAACCCTAACGTGGTCCCTCTCTCTCCCACGTGCTCCTCATAAGACTGCGCAGAAGCTCCTAGAGGCTACGTGAGCCTCCTCTCATACGTGGTGTGGACCCCCAAGGCTCCCCCTTAAGTTATAACGTTGCATCTACTAAGGAAACACTTTATTTTATTTAAGTGAGTTAGACCCCTTTTCTCACTTTTATTTATTAATAAACTATAGTCGGCGAAACTATACAAAAATCAAATATTCCAATTAGCGGTGCTAATTAGGAATATTAATAAGCATCCTCACTCGAAATGTATTGCGTTTTCCTCCAAAATCGATGGTATGGCTCCTCCGGAGCAGCACTCGAAGTCCCCCAAGGACGAGGTTGGGATGTCCGCTCAAAGACACCCTTGTGCTAAATAGCACTACAGACTCAGCTAAACAACTTAAGCGTGATCTAGTCTTGACAGACATAAAATCAAAAGATGCAAGAATGAATGAGAAAGGCCGCTCTTCCTCTCCTTTTTATGCTTCGTGAACCCCAACTCTCTAGGCCCACCTATGTCGCGTTGTCCTCAGGCTACGCCGTCCCTTGCTACGTTGCGTCGCTTCCACGCCGCCACCGTGTCGTTCGGCCCACGCTACCACTACGCTGTCCTAAGTGCCTCCTCTCCTGCGTTGTCACTTGGCCTCATGGGCCCCACGTCATCTTTTAATTAATACGCCCAGTGACTTTAGGAAAGTGCTTTTATTCTAATGTTTTATTCATGGGTCCCCTCACCACTTTATTTCCGCCCAACATTAGGATTTGCCGAAATTAATCAAAATTTATATCCCAATTCGCTGATTGCTAATTTGGGGATATTACAGTCCTCCCCGCCAAAAATTTCTTGTCCTTAAGCAATGCCTGAATAAGCCTCTTCTCTGGCTGACGCTCCCCACAATCACTACAAAATGTTCCTGCGTCCCAGATGCGCCACTGAATCTTCCCTGTCCTCTTCATCGCCCTGATATGAAGGGATCTCTCAATGACAGGATCCCAAGCCGTCCTATCCAACATGAAGCTCCTCCTGCTCCACTCACTAGCCTGCCATGCTAATGAAGTCCCCCACTCCATCAGTGACTCGTTAAAGCCCAATGGAAGATCTACATGATCTCCCCATGCAGTATACATCTCACCCCTAGAGGTTATCGAGTTGTGTAGAGCTGTAATGGTGGGGTCCCCTGCAAATCACGTAGAAGTGCCACCATGTTGTCGCTACGCCACTCTGACTATGAGATACCCCCCATCATGCGCAGACTGTATCCCTCTCTTCTGGGGCCTTGTGGCGAAAAATCTGTGAAGGCAAAGCTCATCCTGCTCGGGCATCTCCGTGATGTTGATATCTACCCCTCCACTGTCGATCGTGACCCTGAGCAACAACATAATAACTCTGCCTTGCCATGCAATGTAGGTCTCAGTGCTCTCTCTTGTGTCAAAACCAAGGTGGATTGGATCACCATCTGCTCTGTCCCTGCTCATCACAAAGTGGAGTGATCCACCTAGCCAACAGACCCTTGGATTCCCCAAACATACGGGGAGCTCACAACTCCCACTCCCCGCAAGATGCCACCGCGTAGCACTGCTACCTGCTAGAACTCATCTGGCCCTCATCTCTGACCCCTGTATGTATCCCCTAGGTGGATCCCAAGTAGCAGGAGTCTTTCCTACACATGCGTACCTGCCCTGCTCCTGCTAGACCACGTCGTGATACTCACTATCCCAACTCCTGCTGATACACCTGGATATTGTTCAGAGTCTAGGTACCCTCTTGTAGATAAAATATATCATCCACCGTCCCTCAAATGTGAGACCATGAATGGAACATATTCTACCTCGGCAATCAACCATGCCGTCCCTAAGCTTGAATCTGTTGACTCGTGCACCTACCAAGTGTCTCAAATGGAGAGTCTTCTCCCAACTCATGACACGCAGTACCTCATCCAATGGTCTAGGGTGAGCCTCCCATGCCTTGCTGCCTGAATGGAGAGTGTCAAGGGGTATCAACCAAACACTCCGCGACCATAAGCAACACTGGAGGATGATGGGTATGTATGTCCCAAAGGGTGTGACCAAGAGTCTACCTGAATGCTCAAGAGTAATCCTCCAGATGACACTCACTCTGCCTCGGATCTGTTGATAACACGCTCGTAGCCCGGTCTCCGCTAAACGTGGCATCTTTGCATGCTCAACAAGATCCTCATTGATCCTAGGTGAGTTGCATCCCATGATACACCTACTGCCCCTGTCCATATGTCTCTTTGGAGGCAACGCTCCAAGAGCCCACTGCTATGCATCATGTGTCACTGAATACGACCAAGTATCACATCAATCCTCGACCTGCCACAGTATGCCGCAACCTGCCCTTGTACACCAGTGGATACCCCTGGTAACAACTATACTGTCCTGTACCGTCATGTTTCCATCTTGCGTTGCCACACCTATCACTCCCCGCATGTACTCAATGCAATGAGAAGCACTCCTACTCCACAATGCAATTTGACATACTACAATACATCCCCATGCATCTCCATGCCCATCTACATACCACTGCCCAATGATGAATGCTACTACACGTCCCATGGTGTGATGGCCTAAAGCTGTATCCATATGTGTCGGCCCATGCTCGATCGGTACCATCACCTCCACTGCCACATCACCATACTCTCCAATGAATGGATCTCCCTTCCAATTCCTCCATGAGGGACCCAAGAAGTGAATCTCCCTAGGTACCAGTAGCAATGCTAATCCTGCGCTGGTCCTTCGTGTCCTCTGTGCCCCACACAAATGCGAAGAATCCCCAACTCCATACAAGGCACTGTCTGATGGCCTAATAATGCATACTCCTTTGTCAAACTCCTGCCAGAGTATGTTGATCATCCCGTGATCCTGTGTACAATCCTCATACCAAGAAAACTGAAGAAGTTTGTACCTAAACTGGTTGGACACTAGTGCCGGCTAAAACTCCCCTAGTGAATGTGTATGCTCAACTGCTAGGTCAACTGTACCCTCTAGGTCGTAGTTAACTAGCATACCTCGGAAGTGATGGGTAGTCCCGCCCAGATCCCAATGCCAGTCCGGGCTTCTGGTAACCCCGGTGCCTGGAAGCTCCTGCTGAGCTACACCTCGGTGCATCACCATCTCCATAACCCACTCCACTGGGTACCAACTCTCAATCTCTCGCCATCCAACCCCAAGAGAGGGATCGAATGTGTGAACTCCTGCACCTAGAGCAACCCTGACATGCAGATGTTGCACCCTATGCAACTCATGTCGTCTCATCCCACCATCCAAGTCAATGCATGAGATCTGACTAGGTAGCTCCATCTTTCTCTCTTTAATGGCCAAAGGTGACCCAACTGTGCTGTTAGCTCCGTCTCTCCATCTCTCTCTCTCTAATGGCCAAAGGTGACCCAATCATGCTGTTAGTCCCCCCCCCAACCTGAAGGGGGCTGCTCCAATGCTCCAATGTGCCCTCTAGCTATACCATAAGTTGCTCTGGTTGAATCATGACAAGCGACTGATCATCCTGAACATCTCCCATAGAGTCCCCTGATACCACATGCACACTGGAATATGAAACTGGTCTATTGTCATCAACTCTGCATGACTCCTCACGCTCCCCAGAAGCATCCTCATATGACCCTGTGGACTCATCCAAGGAAAAGTCTTCATCCTAACATCCAGAAGGAATGTCCTCCTGCTCTACCTCTGTATCTCTTAGTGCCTCATCAAAGGTGGATATATCTCCTGACACCTCACCCATCTGCTCTGCGCAGTTGTCACCCAAAAACTTGGACACGACTTCAGTCATCACTTCGATGGATGGTTCTACTGGGGTAGGCTCT
This sequence comes from Pinus albicaulis, assembly GCA_034641835.2. Lineage (NCBI taxonomy): Eukaryota > Viridiplantae > Streptophyta > Pinopsida > Pinales > Pinaceae > Pinus > Pinus albicaulis. The sequence goes on along the minus strand of JAXQQM020082816.1, from coordinate 188,586 downwards.
ACTTTCTCCACTAAGATGTCAACCGACTTGGTCAATGAGGTCTCCAACAAGGGTGAGTCTTGTGTCACACCAGGTGTATCCACGAGCTCCCCACAATCCTGTGTGCCCTCATCCTCCAAGTGCGAGGTAGTCATTTTGATGGCTTCCCCCTTCGTTATTCGGTTAAGTTGGAAAGGGGTATCCAACTTTTCCACCTGATCCCAAGTTGTGCAATTAGTGGATCCATCATAAGTGGGAAAAGGTGTCCTCCCAATGGTACGCTGCAACTCTGAACTTTGCGTGCTAGACCCCCCACTGTTCCTTCCTTCTTCATCCTGCCTGAGCTGGCAATAATCTCTGAAGGACAAAGCCGCTCTGAAGTTTTCCCCCATGGATTGCCATTCTTGGAAATAATCTCCCATGGGTATATGATCATGTCGCCTACCTTGCTCACTCGGTACTGGAGGTAAAAATGTAGGCATCGTGATCCTAGTTGGCCTACTGAAAGTTGGCGGGGGAGTCGTTGGTAAAGGGTAGTGACATTGTCGTGAGACCCCCGAAGTCTCCCCAACTAGGGATTCCTAATGGATGCTCTCATTCCTCTATTGCTTGAGTCTTTCCAACATTCCCTTATGTCCTTTGGCTAAATCATTTAGGGCCTTAAAAATGTTACCAAACGCTGCTTCCCCCTTTCTCCTTGACTCCCCCATATTTGCCACCTCTACTGCCTTTGGTGGGTAAGGTTTTGCATACCCTCCTTGTTCATAGAAAACGATCCCCATGGCTGAGCCAAGAACAGAGCTCTGATACCACTGTAATATCCCAAATGGGATAATAACAATAATAACAGGCTAAAAGATATTACAGAGACAACAAACAAAAACTAATATCAAAACACCAGTGGAGCCATAAAATACTGCTGAGACATTTTATTAATTTGCTAGAAATGAGTACAATGGAGGTGCTAGAATGAAGGCACTTGGGGTTCCTCAAGGAAAACTAGAGAAGCCCTCTGAATCAATGTTGAAATTCCCCACTGTTAGTATGTTGTATGGCTATAGCTTTGCACTACAATCTGCCAAAAACATTGTTGCTGCTCCGAAGAAATGCCACTAGGGCTTGCTACACTGCTCAGAAAATTTCGAGACTTTAACCGTGGTCTCTACTTAAGAAACCCACAAAAACCCACGAAGGAATTAGCCAAATGTTGACCCTGGAATTTTGGCCCAATTTCCCCTAGCTCTTTTAGCTACTAGCTGAGTTAGGATCTCTTTTTGACACCTCATATCTGCCCAGAAAATTCTACCAAATTAATCTTGGATTCTCCTCAATAAACCCAAAAAAACCCGCGAAGGAATTCCGTAAAGGCTGACCCCGGAAATTCACCCTCTAGGAATGGCTACGCTCTCTCGCTGGATACGATGGCTTCTCTGATAAAAACACTGAAAGAAGGGCCTCCAACTCTTTGAAAAACTCAGCTATGGAAGGGTTGATCCCCTCACAATCTCCCGGCTGAAATCTCGTGAAGTTCTCTCCTCCGAATGCTGTTCCTCTCTATGACTGCATAATCTCCCTGGAAGACTGCGTTGCCCCTGGAAGTGACTACGTAATCCTCAGGCTGAAATGGTATTGTTGCTCTCCAAAACTGATGGTATGGCTCCTCTCTTGAGCGGGCACTCGAAGTCCCCTGAGGACGAGGTTGGGATCTCTGTTGGAAGACACCCTTGTGCTAAACAACACTGCAAACCCAACTAAACAGCTTGAGCATGCTCTAGTCTTGACAGACAAAAAATCATAAGATGAAAGAATGAATGAGAAAGGTTGTCTTCCACTTCTTTTACGCTTGTGAACCCCTAAACTCTTTTGGGCCAACCTATGCTATGTTGTCCCTCTGTGCCATGCTATCCCTTGCTACGTTGCGCTGCCTCTCCCACGCTACCACTGCGTTGCTTGGCCCCACGCTGCCACTACGCTGTCCTAAGTGCCTCCTCTCTTGCGCTATCACTTGGCCTCATGTGCCCCACATCATCTTTTAATTAATCTGCCCAATGACTTTAGGAAAGTGCTTTTATTCTAATGTTTTATTCGTGGGTCCCCTCACCCCTTTATTTTCGCCCAACATTAGGATTTGCCGAAATTAATCAAAATTAATATCCCAATTAGCTGAATGCTAATTTGGGGATATTACAAATGTGTTGCATGTGCCTGGTTTGGGGATGAACTTACTCTCAGTGTCTCAACTACAAAATAAGTGCTATGACATCTACTTCATTGGAAAAAGAGTATATGTCAAACACTCGAGTTGGAAGAAGAAGGCACAAATCAGAGTCAGGAGAAATAAACTGTATAAGTTGCAACTCGAATCTCCAATGGCACTGATAGGCAACAGTGATTAGAAGGATTTGAATGAACTATGGCATAGGAGAATGGGGCACTTACACCATGGGGCTTTGAGAATTCTCAAGAAGACCGTCACAGGAGTTCCAAATTGAGCACCAAACGAGATGACATTTGTAGAGGGTGCATATTAGGAAAGTATGCCAAGGTAGCCTACCCCAGGAGCAGAAATAGAGCTAAGAGTGTGTTGGGACTGATACACTCAAACATCTGTGGACCAATGTCCACTAGAGCTCTTAGCGGTGCCGAATATTTCGTCACCTTCATTGATGACCATTTCAGGAAAACTTGGATCTACTTTCTAAAGACCAAGGATGAAGTCTTTGAACGATTCAAGGAGTTTAAAGCTCTAGTTGAGAATCTGACAGGAAAGCGGATAAAGATACTGCGATCAGATAATGGTGGAGAATACATTGATAAAAACTTCACAAAATTCTGCGCAAGGGAAGGCATCAGAAGAGAGTGGACTGCTCCATATAATTCGGAGCATAATGGAGTTGCAGAAAGGAAGAATAGAACTATTGTGGAGGTTGCTAGGGCAATGCTATATGATCAAGACATGCCCAAATTTCTGTGGGCTGAAGCTTGTAACACAACTGTATATGTTTAGAATAGGATTCCTCACAATGCATTGGGTAAGATCACTCCACTGGCAGGAAGCCAGAAGTAAGCCACTTCAGGATCTTTGGTAGTGTGGCATACTACCATCTACCAGAAGAGAAGAGGAAGAAATTAGACATGACTGCTAAAAAGGGGTATCTGGTGGAATATAGTGAAAATGCTAAGGCTTATAGAATCAACATTCCTGGCAGCAAGAATGTTGTAATGAGGCGGGATGTAAAGTTTATGGCGGAAAGAGCTTTCAGAAAATCATGAGAGATGCCTTCAGCAACGTAGTCTGAAGAAGACCCACTGGTCCAGCCACTATGACCAACAGAGGATAGCCCGAGTGCTTCTCCAAGGCAGAAGCATCCAAGGGATTCATCTTTAGAAGACTTACAGGAGGGGGAGTAGGTAGAACCACCCACTACCAATGGTAGGACGAGCCGAGAATTACGACAAATTCTGAGGGACGCAAAGGAGTTTGTCGGAGCCCTTAGAAATGAGAAGAGCCAACAGAGGCAACCAGACAGATACCAATCCTTGGTAGCTCAGGCTGGGGAACCCTCTAGTTTCCAGGAGGCAGCTCAGCATCAGGTGTGGGTAGATGCAATGGTGTACGAGTACAACTCCATCATGACAAATGATGTCTGGGAAGTGGTTCCTAGGCCTCAGGATAGATCAGTTGTGGGTTCTAGATGGATTTACAAGATCAAATATGCTGCAGATGATAGCGTAGAGAAATTTAAAGCTAGGTTTGTGGTAAAGGGGTATGCTCAGAAGGAAGGGATAGACTATGAAGAGACCTTCGCCCCAGTAGCTAGATATACTTCTATAAGATCCGTGATATCCCTTGCTACACAGATGGGATGGGAGATTCACCAGATGGATGTCAAGGCTGCATTCTTCAATGGAGTGCTAGAAGAAGAAGTATATATCGAACAACTAGAGGGCTTTGAGACGCATGAGAAAAAGACTCATGTGTGTAGGCTTCATAAAACCTTGTATGGACTTACGAAAACCCCTAGAGCTGGGTATGGTTGAATTGATGGCTACTTGCAGAAGATGGGATTCGTCAAGACTGACGCAGATCCCAATCTCTACTATCTAAGAGTAGGGGATGAGCCTCTAATAATGATGTTGTACGTAGATGATCTATTCCTAATAGGATCATCTAGGCTCATCAAGGACTACAAGGAGAATTTAGCTGCGGAATTTGACATGAAGGATGTGGGGTTGATGCATTAGTTTTTGGGGTTGGAAGTTTGGTAGTAGAAGGGTGAGATCTTCCTTGGTCAAGGGAGATATGCTATAGAAATCTTGAAGAGGTTCAAGATGTAGAACTATAGACCCATGGCTACACCAATCATCACCAACTGGAAGAACACTGATACTTTCGAAGATGATGAGGTTGATCCTACCTTGTATAGGCAGCTCATAGGGTCCTTGATGTATTTGGTCAACACCAGGCTAGACATTTGTTATAATGTTAACACCCTCAATCAGTCCATGGTGGAACCAAGGAGGGAACATTAGGCAACAGCTAAGCATGTTTTCAAATATCAATAGGTAATAGTCAAGCTTAGATTGAGATACACCCAAGGCAATAACATCAGATTGAGTGGGTTCACTGATGCAGATTGGTGGGCAGCAGTGTCAGTGTTAATTTTGGACAACTAGGTCCAAACTCCATGTTGTGATGCTCAGATGAAGATACCAATATTTTTATTGGATTCCTCTTTCGGAGAGGTGCAAGATCGATCTAAAGATCATCTTGATCCGATGATCAAAACATTTATTTTGAATTTATTCAAGATATGTGTAGGTCGGCCTTAACGTTTTGTGCCCCAGCAGTTGTGTCACACACCCTCACTGATAGATATAAATAAGGTCAAAGTTGGAGGATATTTCACTCATCTCATCCTCACACATTTCTCTCTCCTCATCTGATTGGTTCCATCACTTGGAGTCTCTTCTCTTCACACGTGGGAAACTGCAACAAGGAAGAAAACTGTTTTCGGATTTCTGTTTTCGGCTAGGGTTTCTGCAGCAACTTTGACCAGTGTTGACTTTGGTCAATGCAAGGTCAAACGGACCTGAAACTTTCCCAAAATTTCGATTTTCCAAATCCGCATTTTTTGGCACTATTCCTGAGGCTGGATGTTGACTTTGACTTGCTGCGTTGACCTTGCTACTGTTGTTGTTTGCATTGACCGTTGACTGACAGCGTTGACTTTTGAATTGACCGTTTGGCTGTCCTAGAGGGTTGTGTGACATTGCTGGTTGGCTGACCATATTGAGACTTTGCTGGTTGAAGCATCCTGTTGACCACCGTAACACACCAACACACTTATATATTTCTGGCTTGTCTTTTGTCGATCTATTGTTATGTTCTATCAGCATTTTACTTTATTGTTTATGTGATTGCTATCTAATATTGGAGAAAAAGTAAAGTTGCATCAAGCATAGAACATCTACATAAATCTACAGTCAGACATCAACAACACAGAGGGAGATGTTGCAGAATCAGAGCAGTACTCAGTAGGGGGTATTGCTAGAGCACATTCCTCGCTAAGAGGGAGTGTTGATTTGAGGTAGCATCAGATGTGATCTAAGTCTCAAAATTTACAGCGAGGGTTAGACACATGTATTCCAGAGAACCCATAAATCATTTTGGGAAATTCCACACGGATTGTATTTTATTAAAAGAATTAATTATTTTAAAAAGACCCTAAGTCTAAACTTAGGAAAATAAAATAATTAAAGTGAATTAATAGAATATGGGTGTGAATGTTCTAGAAAAAGAAGATCAAGTCAAAAGTTAATCTTAGCCATTGATTAGAGATTTAATCTCGGCCGTTAAAGTTTCAACAAGAAGATTATAAGGGCTTGAAGGGTCATTTGAAGAACACACCGAGACACAGCAAGGATCAAGAGATCGAATTTCTGATGTGAGCAGTGCTCAAAGGAAATATTGATCAAGAGATTCTTTGCAAAGAGGGGCAGGGATAGTATCCGAAGAGAGATTTTTCTCAGTTGGAGAATCATCAACAAAGAAGGCAGAGAGAGATGCAACAGAGGCAGCACAGAGCCAAAGAGGTTGGCGCAGAGCCACGCAGGGCTACGTAGAGGCTGCGCAGAAGCCAAGAGGGAATTTGTAAATTTGTTGAAGGAATCGATTGCAGAAGCCGAGAGCCGAGGTGTGAGACCGGGTGGCAGAACCAAAGTTCCTGGGCAGCAAATCGATCAGTAGAAGGGGTGATGCTGTAACCAGGAGGGTTGACGTTGGGACTGTGTAGAGGCTGTCAGGGGCAACTCATTCAGTGGCTAGATCAGCGAAGATTTCCTATGATAGTGTGAGGTAACCTCACTAATCTCTCCATCAGTGATATTCTCTGTAACTGGATTGCCAAGAGAGGCATCCAGAGATTGTATTCAGAAATTACTACTACTTAATAATAAAACCCTCAGTTGTTGCACCGGTTTTCCCGCATTGGGTTCTTCCGGGGACATTAGTGTTGAGATTTTGTGTATTTCGGGTAGCATTAGTTGTGCTCTAGCTCCCAAACTTTGTGGAGGGACTAGAGTTCACCTGATCTACAAGACCCATAAATGGATTTGGGAAATTTCATCTGGTTTAGGAGATATTACATTAATTAATTATTTTAATGTATTTCCTAAGTTAAAACTTAGGAAAATAAAATAATGAAAGTGAATTTAATTAAACATGTGATGAAATTGTCTTAAGTCACACGGATCAAGCTTTCTTTTAATTTTAGCCGTTGATAAGATCTGATCATGGCCATTGATTTGTCAATGAGAAAAGTATAAAGGAAAGGCTTGGGGTCATTTGTAAAGACACACAGAGGCAGAGCACTGAAGCTAAGCTAAGATTCTAGGGCGGGGTTGCTAAGAATACTTAGAAGTGTTTCAGTTGGAGAGAGGGGAATTTAGACCAAGGGGATGATCTGATCCCACGGTCTAGAATACACAAGAGGCAGAGAAGAGATCAGCTCAAGGACAGCGCAGAGGAAGGCAGCAGCAACAAGGACAGCGCAATTTTCAAGAAACCCTTCAGGAGTTCTGTAAATCCCGTTTGAGGGTGTGGATCAATTAGTATTTTTGGCCCTAGATCAGCTAGGAGTTGTAGATCTAGACTTTTCTCTGTAGGGTTTTCGAGATCTGGAACACAGAGTTGTGTATTCAGAAATATTCTTAATAATAGAACCCTCCAGCAGCCATAGACTGGTTTTCCCACATTGGGTTTTTCCAGGGACAGTTTGTCCAGAAATAACTGTGTCACCTTGTCAATGTGTGCATGTGCTTATTCTAGATCTGAATTGGTAGAGATCTGTTATGTGTTTTGCTTCGATGTTAACTTGAATTTATTTAGTTGATAACTTATATAAGTAGGAGGAGCTTAACCGGATTAATAGTAATAATTTCTGCATAAGAATTAAGATTCAGAAATTTCTACAATTAGTCCAAAAATAATTGTGCCAGATGTGTTTATGATTTACTCTTGTTTAGTTTTTGTTTCCGCACTTTTGTTTTTCCGCAGTTATTTAGTGAAGGTTGTAATGTGTTTAATTCGATGTTGTCGTACCAATAAACTGAATAATTAATTTATTAGTTAGAAGAATTAATACCAGTTGCTACAATAAGATTCCAGATTTAAGGAATTTTCACAATCCAGCCCTAGTGGTACGTCTCTCCTTGAAGTGTATCTACTCCTCAAAGTACATAACCTGCTTAATCTGGGCATCTAAACCCTCATACTCATCAATACCAGGTGCAACTGAATTGACCAAGTCTGCAACCAGGTCTGGTTCCCTCTTCGGCTCTGGCTCATCCACAAAGTGAGGCATAGTGGGACAGCGAGCCTGCCCATGCTGAGGAGTGTGTGTTGATATATGGTAGCATCAGATGTGCTCTAGCATTGTAACTTTGTATATAGGCTAGGACACATGTATTCCATAAAACCCAGAAATGGTTTTGGAAAATTCCACTTAGAGATGGTTTAATTAAAATAATTAATCGTTTTTTTTAATGTTTTCCTAAGTCTAAACGTAGGGACACTGATTAATTAAAGGGTATTAATTATACTAAGTGTGAATCTTCTAGATAAAGTCATGGATCACCTCCAAGTTAATCTTAGCCTTTGATTATGTTTTAATCTTGGCCATTGAAGGTTCAATAAAAGAATATAAGGAGGGTGAGGCGCCTATGGAAAATAAGTTGTGACACTTGAGCCATTGAGCATTTTTGAATTTGTGTGAGAAGACACAGCTTTTGATCAAGGATCAAATCACTAGGGCAGGGTTTGCTAAGTGATTGTGAGTCAGTGATCAGATCCAGAGAGGGGTAGAAGCAGAGATTGGTCAGGTGGACCAAGAGTGCATATCAGAGAGAGGCACTAGTAACGCAGAGAGAGACAGCGCAGTTTTCTGAAGAGGTAACACAAACCCTGCAGGAAATCACGCAGAAACGGCGCAGTGTCTCTTGCAGTCAATCCGAAGATAGCTAGAGGCTGGGGTTTCTGAGCCAGGAGGGCCAAAATCCAGTCTCAGATTAGCCAGATCAGTTGCAGTAAGGGGTGACCCAATTCCTCAAGCTTGCCCACGTAGGCTTACGCAGATCGAGTGTAGGCAGTCACGCAGAGGCAATGAGGGTTTCACCAGCGCTGTTTTAGATCAGCCAGAGACTTGCAGAGTGAGGTATATCTCACAATTATATTTGTTGTCTAGATTTCTCTGAAGGGTTTGCCAGATGTTGGCACCCTAGTTGTATTCAAGATTTTGCTGCTTAATAATACAAACCCTCAAATCTGCTACACCGGTTTTCCCAAGTTGGGTTTTTCCAGGGACTTAGTCCAAAAATAACTGTCACATGTGGATGCTTTTCATTGTATTTTGTTCAAATTGTTTCAACACTTAGATTTATTTCCACAACATTATTTGTGTAGACTACTTCAGAAATTACTTTGATATTTCACAGTAATGAAATAATTATGAAACATAATATAAGAAGTAATTCAAATTTGTTGTAGTAGGAATCTAGATCTAGGATTTTTCACATGGTATCAGAGCTTATTCAAGCTAAAGTGCAGGTGAAACACAAGTGAACTAGCAGATCAACGCTGAAGAGTCTGGGATTTGCGTAAGCAACAACAGACCCTCCCAGAAATTACGTTGTCCAGGCCAGGAGGGCATTCCAGCGCAGAAAAGGCTCCCTTTGAGAGAGTTGACAGAGGGGTAAGATTTTTCAGTTGCAGAAGAGGCAGCGTAGCTGAAGGACACAGTTACTGCTGTTGACCACTAGAGTGGCACCTAATGATAATGTGAAGACTCCATGCCCAAGGATGAACCAGAAGACACTTGTGCCATCATATATCATCAGATATCATCATGTTCAACAGAGTTTTTAAACTCTACTTCTTCTTCTCATCATTTTCTTCTTCAGTCTTCAGATTCCACAACCCTTTGGAGATATTGTATAAATGTCACTAGCATGATGAATAAAGCCATGTAACAGGCCTAAGATGTTGGGATTCGATCAGCAAGCGAGTACACCTTGGAGTGTTTTTTTTTACTTGGTTAATTATTCCTTCTTTTTAGCGGCGAATAATTTTCTAGGTTTTTTCACTCATTGAATTACCCCAAAGCCGGGGTGACGGCTTGAAGGTTGAGGCCCTAATGCATCTTAGTGTCTAGAGTCGATGTATATTACCATGCTAGGTCATTTATGAAATTTTGCGGAATTTGACTAAGTCTAAGTAGGATTTTTTTAATAATTAAAAATTTCCCGCAAAACGGGATTTTTTAATCAATTTCTATATAATGATGTAAATAAGTGGCCTTAGGAAATGTCTGGGGCGTGTAACTATTTGAAAATCATCCTCAGAGACCCAACATTATCCTAGGACCCACTTTGGGGGTCAAAAAGTGACTTATACTCCCTCAAAAGCCAATTTTCCTAATGTCAGTGGAAAAAATGAGAAAAAATTAATAATTGGAAAAATTGAGAAAATTTTCCAAAGTCAAAATAAGTCAAATTTTGACATGGCAATTATGTGGAGAGGTAAAGGGTGATGTGGCATCTATGTGGGTCCCACTACATAAGGTGTAGCAAGCTGAAGTCAACATTCCAAATCAACAAGTCAAAGGTTCCACGTTGAGTTCACGAGGCACAACGAAGTATTTGAGGTTCCAAAGTTAATTTAATTTAAACATGGTTGAATTAAAGTGTATTAGCATACAAAATAAAAGAATCAATAAAAAAATGGTTGAGTGGGGGACAATGTGAATGACATGGCAGCAACATTGGAAAATTAGTGGACCAAGTCAATTGCAACAGCAAAAGGGTCTCAAATTATCCAGTCAACACATAAAAAGCAGTTGTAAAAAATATTTCAATGGATATGGTAGTTAAAGGGGGACAACGCTGCCATATAGGACAGACCTTGCCTCCCACTTGTCCCCCACTAAAAACTCTAAGGAGCAGTTAAGTTCATACGTAGCAGTTTGGGCATGTTTTAGGCTCATGGATTTGGAAAAGTTTGAGTGGGGACAAAACTGCCACATGGGATAGCTCTTGTCCCCCACTTGCTCTTACTTGTCTCCCACTTGTGGCACACATAGCAACTAAAATACAGCACTTACAGCCATACACGCAGTAGTTAACTACATCTTGTACGCAGCAATTAGAGGCGGTCATATGTTGATCATAACACACAGATCTGATTGGCATTGATTTGGTACACGTAGGGCACATGATCATTGTATTATGGCTAATTTAGTGGGATATTGCTCCCATTTATTGCCACATATTTCACACTTGGACATAATAAGATGCACATAACAGTTAGAAGTGTATGTTGCCAGTGAAGAAGGCCACCTACAGCAGTTTGAAGTTCAATTTTACGTGGGGGTTGAGGCAGTCTTATGTGGGAGTTTTCTCCCCCATGCACCTATCATCAATCACACTTGGCAGCCACCAAAGATATGCACATGAAGAAAAATTTGTATGCTGGCCTGAACAGGGAATTAGCTGCCACTTGAGGAAATTTGTGACTGAAACCTACAACATTTCTTACAGCCACTTGAAATTCGTTTTTGCATTGAGATTATCTTCACCTCTCCACTTGTCATGAGGTTCCTCATTGAGATTTTTTGTAATGACCCCTACCTAATTGATAAATAGTATAACTGCTAAAATTGTAGGGATGACCACAATAAGCCAACTTACCACTAAGGAAAATTAATTAATTTATAAACAAACATAAAGTCATCACACCCATTTCTAACTTATAAATAAAAACATTTAATTAAACCAAATTAATTAAGCATTAAACAAACATAATACAAATTGAGCTTCCATAAAGTCATCTCCCCTACGCAAGTAGATGAGGACTCAATGAAGATATTTAATACACTTAATCCCAAAAACTTATCTCAAACATTAAATATACCCTTAAATGAAGATAAGGTCGCCTTAAATGGTGGCAGACCCTCATAAATATGATAAAAGATCTTCGGGAGTGAAAGGCGGTGGGGAGATGGCTATAAGGGGGAGGATGTGAAGGAGTAAGGGGACAGTTGGGAGAAGAAAATTTCTACATTCTGGCTAACAAGGGATTGAAGGATACGCAGAGTTGTAAAGGGGGAGTTTCACCGTTCTGGGATTCTGGGCACGGGGGCAGAAGATCACTCTTCTGGGTCTAGGATTGCTCCTAGATCGGCTAGGAGGATTGTTGTTTTGGGTAATCTGTTCTGTTCATCAACATCATTGGGAGGAGAACTATCATCACAGTCCTCAAAATCATCATCAGCGTTCCAGGTATTTCTTTTGAGTACAGATTTGTTTCTCCATTTAATTTTACTGCAAATGTTTATTGTAATACAGCACTGCCGAATATCTTTTCTCTGCAATTAAATTAAATCTGTGTGTGTGGAACCTTAATTCTGTGTATGTATTTCTTTTATTGGGTATTTTAGATATCTCCAAGAAGGTAGATTACATGCTCAATGATACACTGGAAGAACTAAAAGAATATCTACATTCATAAAAATAATGCCAAAAAGCTCAACCCAGCAGTACATACATCATTAAATTGACTTAGAAATATTCACAGCCCTTTTGGAATTAGACCGTAAAACAGCCTTTTCCCTCTGTCTTTAACCAGCAATATTCTCAGTCAATGAGTGCACCATCTCAGTCAATGACTGTGTTTGGATCTCTTACATTTGGTATCAGAGGCAGGTTCAAACCCTCTTACGACCTTATAGGCCCATTGAAAACTTATTTATAGGCTGCTGCTGGTACAAACCAATCTCTGGTTGTTCCAAATTTAAGGCTACACTGCATTGCCTGGTCACAAATATCATCCAACAACAGGAATCTTGTGCAACTAACTGATGCTGCAGCTGTAAGATTTCAAATCATATGTTCTAACAACAATATAAAATACATTATTTTCAAACCAAGAAATCAGCTTATTAAACATAGTAATTGAAGGGAAATGGACAATATGCCGAATTAAAATAGAGGTCTTCCTTCCTCAAGGAGCCATTATATACAGATACATTACGCAAAGGAATTCAATATTAAACTTCATATCACTCACTAGAAATCATTTGCTTGATTTTTTTACATACAAAAACAACGTAAGTTGTAATCCCTATACTCAAGAAGTAACAAAGAACATATCGTTGGTATCTCTTAGTCAATTTGGGAAAAGTACGTGCAAATCCCCTACTGCTGTTTACATCATTTTGTTTCAAAAATAGAGAAATCAAATAAAGAAGACAACAAAATCACTATATGGTTAAGTCATTTTCAGAAGAGATTTATTTGATGTGGTTCTTCAACATTTGGGTAATAGTAGATACATTACCAAGAAAAATCAAGTTAGACAGAGGGACAAGACAAGCTTACTGGAGGCCTTAACAATAGAAGAAATACCCAATGGCTATAAGATAAGATATCTCTCAAGTCAAGAACCATGAACATTATAGAGTTTATCAATGCACTGGTTCACTTTCTCCTTTCGATCTTAAAATGAAAATATCTCTTTGGATTTTGTTGACATTTTATAAATTCCAAATGTGAACATCTAGGTTCTAACAATGAAAAGATTCAGCAAAACTACGATTTTATCATTTCTTCTAGATTTTAGACCTAAGCATAAAATACTCATAGGATCTTCATTTCGCTGCTCCTGAAAAGTAGACTAGTAAATTACTACTGTGAATGATCATCAAAAGTTTTGTTGATCCTTCAATACATGCCAGAACCTAAAACTTCCCAGTTTTGCAGCCCATAACCATGTTGTCTAAAACAAGAATTATGCATGATAAATAAAACTTACCAAGTCAATCCTAAGAAAATCAGAGAGTTAGTACCAGCAATTGATTTCCAACATCAAAACACTACAACATAAGAGATAGTGAGTACAAATTACGCACCAGACCTCAGAAAGCCTTTTAAAAACAGTGAATAAAGTTACACTCTAAAAAGGCTCAAGCTTGAGCAAAACCCAATTATTACACAATTAAACTGATGAACAATTTAATGTGACTAAACAAAATTGATCTCGCTTATACTGGATTGCTCGTGGAAACCAGCTCCATATCTGCCCGTGGTCGCTTCAGAAGAACTTCTGAATTGATGCTTCTAACTTCACCATCTTGGCGTTCAAAATTTGTAGATATTCGGTCATCTTTTGCAGCAATTTCTGGTAGCCTAAAACTTAAACATAGCATCGCCTTATTTGGAGCCACATTCCGAACTCTATGAATAATCGGGTCTTCTATTTTGCTCAGCAAGGCGGTTTCTGCACGCTCAATAAGATCCACAAGAACATGTATCCCAGCAGCTCCTCATGATTTCATCCAAGCTCCCTGGAGTATATTATTCGCTTGCAGAGTATATTATAGGCTGTGTTTCAAAACAACTCGCTGTCAAAAAGAAATTTTGGTAGCCGAGGCAAAGCCAGCAGGGCATACCATGCTGTTGCGCTGTCTAAAACGACGCCACAGGGCGGTCTGTTTTGGTTTGTCGAGTCGCGGGAACGAATGGAAAATATGCCACCGTCTGCAAATTAATTTAACACATAGTTTTTCGATATCATGAAATACCCAAGGTTAGCACATATGCAATCGTAATAGTTTATATAAATCGTATTGTAAATCCGCTCCAATATATCTATCACGCACGTAATGGTATATAAATTACGAACAACATATATTATATAGACTATACGCCAAAGTCTGCGGATATATTATATGTTGTACGCCAAGTTCTGTGGAAAACGAAGGTTGTGGATATATATATCCTAGCCGCATAACACACGGGTATATTATATAACGGACGGTGATATTATATAAATTACAAACAAAACCTATTATATGTGATTTACGCCAAGGTCTGTGGATATATATATCCTAGCCGCATAACGCAGGGGTAAAATGCTTTAAACCGGACGGATTAAAATTACGCAGCCTGTATAGAAACCCACGCCGTCCAAATTTGCTCCGTTCATTTATATGTATATATATATAAATGCGTTCAAATAGAAATTTAAATAAAGTTTGCATTGATAGGGTATATATATATATAATGCGTTCCAATTGAAATTTAAATAGAGTTTGTCATTGATAGGATATATATATAATGCGTTCAAATAGAAATTTAAATAAAGTTTGCGTCCAATTGAAATTTAAATAGGGTTTGTCATTGATAGGGTATATATCTAATGCGTTCCAATTGAAATTTAAATAAAGTTTGTCATCGATATGGTATATATATGTAATGCGTTCCAATTAAAATTTAAATAAAGTTGTCATTGATATGGTATATATATATGATGCGTTCAAATCGAAATTTAAAAGTTTGTAATCTATATGGTATGTACATATATATGATGCGTTTTAAATTGAAATTTAAATAAAGTTTGTAATGTATATGGTATATGTATATATCTATTAATGCGTTTAAATTGAAATTTAAAATAAGGTTCGTAATTTATATGGTATGTGTATATACATATATATAGTCAATAGTCATTGTTATATGAAAAATTCAATCCTATTCAATGTGTTTTTAAAAAAAAAAAAAAAGTGTAAATTAAATTTAATATGTTAAAGATCGGGATTTATATAATAGGGTTATACATGGTAAATGGTGGATACGTTCAATTATATAACATATCATCAGACAAAGAGCAAATGATAGCATCGTGTGCTCTGATCACATGTGCATTGTGATGCATTAATACTATAGTTAAATTATGAAAATAGTTTAAAATACCTAACCAGATGATTCACGTTGAGTCAGGATTAAATAGGTCTTAAACCTTGCATTTCACTCCTAGATTTAGTAAGCATACATTACCTGCATAGGACAAGGAGGCTCACATACACCCTCCCCACCCTACGCAAGACCTCGCCCGTGTGCAAAATAGCAAAAGAACTATACCCGTATGCCACTCTAATCTTGCGAAATTATATTTTGTCAAATCAAATTTATCCACTCCTCATAAATTTATTATTATGCATTTCAGAAAATTAACACTATGTTGAACACGCATTCAAAGGCGTAACGCCAAAGAAATGCGCGCGCCACCTCCACCTTCACCATCGCCTTCACCACCATCAAGATCGCCGTCAAAGACCAAGGTCCCGCCCGATCTCACTACCGTGATGAGCTCATTAGAGGCCATTATGGAAACCTTGAAAGGGTCACGACTAGGAACAAGGAGGAGCGAGTCGCTCGGGAGAGCACCTTCTAAAGGTCGAGGGATTTTGATGACAAACCCCACAGGAAGATATCTCACGGAATCGCAAAAGATTAAACTCCGAATTCTCTCGGAGGACGAGGTGGAGACATGTCGAAGCATGGTTGGAAGGGGATGATCCATGCTTTGCATTAAGAGAATATTCTCAACTTCTAAAACGAAGATCGTTGTATTCCAACCCGATGGAATGTCTACTCTGGTGGGGAATATGGAAAACAAACCGCATCCGACACTGGACACTGCTCCTTGGGAATTGTTTATGGACCGACCGTGCGAAATGCTTGCCGCCTTTCTTTCAAGAGCACATGTTTCTGGAGCCTTCCATACTCTAACCCAAGGGAGTAAACCGTGGAAGAATACGAGACAAAGTTCATGGAACTTGTGAAGTATGTCCCTATCTGCACACCTTAGATGAACGCCAAGCCGAGCGTCATATTTGGGTTAAATCCCTGGGACGTAGCCATGGTAAGAATGTGGAAGCCACCGACCGTGGCAGTAGGGCAAAGTGAATGTGCTCGTTGCGTAAGAACATCCTGGGATAAAAAAGGATTTCAAAGCCACCGAATCAATACCGCATTTACAGAAAGACTCTGGCTTCCGAGGAAATAACTCGAGACCACCTCCTTATGGTAAATGATTTACCTCAAGAGGAGCTGGCAGAGCTCCCAGACCATAAACGCAATAGCTTCCGGGGTCTTCAAACAACAAGGCGTGAGGTCTCGAGGAACCTGCAATCGAGGGAAGGGCTGGAGAGGAAGCAAAGACCAGTGGGACAGATGTTCCTCGGCCCGGGTTTCTCAACAAACGAAAGAGGACTAACTCGAGCGATCGTTGGGGATGTGGAGGACCGATCTTCGGGACGGGATTGTCCGGAGAACTCGCGCAAGGTAAGAACCGTAGAACTCGCGGCCGGGACAGGAAAGAACCGTCATCGATGCTCAAAGCACCACAGATCCATGTCGTTGTCAACAACAACTAAGCAACACATCAATCAATCTGTGAGGGAAATCTTCTAAAATCAATGGAACTCACAAAAAATCTTGCTTGACACTGGAGCTAATGATAGTTTTATTTCATCTTATGCATTGAACAATGTGGGTTACAAACAAGTAAAACAAGACGATTTTAGACAGTAGAAATGGCTTCAGGAGACCTTCAATTGCAGAATTATGTGGAAGATTGCAAAGTTGATCTAGGAGTCTCTGCTTCACTCAAACTAAAAGTTTATGCCTATGCCCCTAGGTACTTACGACTCCGGTGATAGGAATGGATTGCTTAGAATTCATCGAGCATGGGTAGATTGTTCCGGAAAACAATACTTTGCGTAAATGATGGTGAGACAAATTCAAATTCAAGGTATTAAGAGAAAGGTATCCCTATGCTTCTCATCTCATGGGCCTATGCGTATGAAGTGCTGAGGAAGGGTTGCTACATATGCCGCTCAAATGGTGAGCAAAGAAAAAGGGCCTTCCTTAGATCAATATCCTATTCAGCAGCATCTCCTGAGCTGTTTTTCCAAAGGAACTACCTTGGACTACCTCCCTAGGAGAGAGCGACTTCGGCTACTGAATTGAAACTTGCACGAACCTATTTCTGTGTCTTCTTCCTTACCTAATGATCGCTCTTGAATCCCTCAAGAGCCGCAAAATGGCGCCTAAAAGAACCGTTAGATGTAGGGCACATTCGACCCAAGAGCTCACCATGGGGTGTCTAAGAATTGGCCAAAAAGAAAGATGGTTCATTGCTTAACGTGTGTGGACTATCGAGATTTGAAATGTGGCCACCAGAACAGTATCCGGATGCTCCGCATTGACGACCTTTTTGATCAAATGAAAGGTGCTACAAGATTTTCAAAGATCGATCTCGCGATCGTGTTATCATCAACTCAAAGATAAGCGAGAGGATGTTTCTAAGACTCGATTCGAACTCGTTTTTTCGCATTATGAATCTACGTGGTGCCATTTGCCGACCAATGCACTGCAGTTTCAGAATCTTAAGTGAATAGCTTTCCAAAATATCTCGACAAATTTGTACAAGTTTTCCTGGACGATATTCTCATTTACTCTAAGAATGAGAAGGAGCATGAAGAGCATCTTCGGATAGTGTTATCTTGTCTCAGAGAGCACAAGTTATATGAAAAATTATCCAAATGCGCTTTCTTTCAGAAGGAAATCCATTACTTAGGTCATATCATATCTGGCGAAGGAATCTCCGTAGATCCTGAAAAGGTAAATACAATCAGGGAGTGGCCGATACCTAAGAATGCACATGAAGTGCGTAGTTTTATGGGTTTAGCAGGTTACTACCGAAGGTTTGTGGAGGGATTCTCCAAAATTGCAAAACCAATCACAAACCTTCAGCGCAAGGGTGTTAAGTATGAATGGACTGAGGAATGTGATAAAGCTTTTTCTGAGCTTAAGCGATTATTGACTAGTGCACCGATTTTGCGAGTGCTGGATATGGATAAAGATTTTACTGTATGTACCGACGCATCTAAGCAAGGGTTAGGTGCAGTTTTAATGCAGGAAGGAGGCGTAATAGCATACGCTTCGAGAAAATTGAAAACACATGAAGAACTTTATGCTACGCATGATTTGGAGTTAGCCGCGGTGGTCTTAGCTTTAAAGATGTGGAGACATTACTTGGTGGGGAGAAACTTTGTGCTTAAAAGTGATCACCAAAGTTTGCAGTATTTATTCACCCAGAGAGATTTGAATGCAAGACAAAGACGATGGAGTGAACTCCTAAGCGAATATGATTTTGCCATTTCATATATCAAAGGGAAGGAGAATGTGGTAGCTGATGCCTTAAGTAGAAGACCCCGAATATTCTCCCTCGTACCTATCAAGGTGAACTTGAGAAATCAAGTGCTTGAACATCTCGTAAGAGATAGTTGGTACTTAAAAGTGAGGTCGGGACTCGAAAGCAACTGTTCGAAAGAACCTAAGTTCGAAGGGTATGATTTAGAAGAGGACGGAATTCTACGATTTCACGGAAGGATGTATATACCAGACAGTGGAGATCTCCGAAACACCATCTTAAAGGAAGCACACCGAGCCGTATATTGTGCACATCCTGGGGTAAAGAAGATGTATGCTGACACCAAGAGACTCTTCTTCTGGTCAGGCATGAAAAACGACATTGTCAAATTTGTTGCTAGATGCCTGGAATGTCAGCAGGTAAAAGCTGATCATCGCCACCCAGTAGGTCTCTTACAACCTCATGACATCCCTATGACCAAATGGGAGATAATTTCTATGGATTTTATCGTTGGGCTGCCTCTTACGCAACAAAAGCATAATGCCATTCTGGTTGTAGTGGATAGGTTAACAAAAAGCGTCCATTTCATCCCAGTAAGAGATACTTATGAAGTAGCTGATGTAGCTAGGGTATTCATAAATGAAATCATCAGATTTCATGGAGTACCTAAGAAAATTATATCCGACAGAGATCCTCGATTCACATCAAGGTTCTGGAATTGTATGCAGTCAGCCTTGGGAACTCAGTTAAATTTGAGTACTGCCTATCATCCTGAGACCGATGGACAGACAGAAAGGGTAAATCAAGTGCTCGAGGATATGCTAAGGATATATGTTATGGACCAACAGTCACGATGGGAAAAGTACTTACCCTTGGTGGAATTTGCTTACAACAATAGCTACCATAGTTCGATCGGGATGCCGCCGTTTGAAGCATTATACGGAAGACCTTGCAGAACGCCGTTAAGTTGGGACATGTTAGAAGATCGAATAATCGTCGGACCAGACTTGATCCAAGAGATGGAGGATCAGGTAAAATTGATTAGACAACGGTTAAAAGAGGCTCAGGATAGACAGAAAAGTTATGCGGACACTCACAGGACAGATAGAAGTTATGTGGTAGGAGATCAGGTTTTCGTTCACATCAGACCAAATAAGAGCACCATTCGGTTTGGGAGGGGGACAAAATTATCCCCCCGATTTATTGGACCGTTTGAAGTCCTGGAAAAAGTTGGACCAGTCGCTTATCGTCTTGCACTGCCACCCCACCTGCACAAAATTCATAATGTATTTCATGTATCTGCCTTATGACATTATATTGCTGATAAATCTCATGACCTTCAATGGAAGGAACTTCAGGTATCGGACGAGGGAACCCTAACGGTCGAACCGTTACGTATTCTGGAACGTAGGGTTCGACAGCTCAGGAACCGCCGGATAGACCAAGTGAAAGTCCAGTGGGACAAGTATAGCCCTGGATCAGCAACTTGAGAGGATGCTGAGACTTTTTGCCAGAATTACCCCAACTTATGCTAAATTTTGAGAACTGAAAACTTTTATGTATATAACTGCTCTATTTTGATACTTGACATTTTGAAACACTATGTAAAGATGCGTTTTTACCTTGCTGGTACATGGATACCCATAAGTCTAGAATGCTACTTCACTCTACTGATACAGGATATATGTTGTTTGTTTAAGATTCACTGGTGCATGGACACCGATATGCAATATGTCATTTAAATTAACATTTGCAAGAATATGAAAAATGAAATATATTGATATATAAATTGACAGGGGTAAAGCAATGCATCATAAATAGAACATGTGTAAACTAAACAGAAGCAGTGTCTGAAATGAGAAATTTTATGGGACATATTGATACCTATGTAAACAAATTTTCTTTTTATAAGATTTTGGATTAATATCATAGATATCAAAATATTTTGAATATGTAAAGGTTGTATATGGGTAACAATTGGTTATGAACAATATAGATGCATATGCTGTAATATGTGTACAAGTGTTTACATTGCAGATTGTGTACCAGTGATTGCTTCGCAGAACACAGGTTACCGAAACAATAGACGTGATGACAGAATCCCAGAACGTTGAGACTCCATGTGATTCCATGATAGGGTGTTGACCCTGGTTCTACTGGGAGGGGTGGAGGTGTTGCCCACCGTTTATCCTCCAATACCTGGAGTCATGGGAGGACTGTGCGAGTCACGCTCCCCTAGACGTGTGATGATGACTGCCGGATGCCTACAAGCATATCAGGTTGATATAATCAACGCTGATATCCTTAAGGTCTATGAATGGATCAGTAAAACTGATGCCATGTCATATTCCTGTAGAGGACGGATAGGAAGGGAATGGAAGAGATTAGGAAGGACAGGGTGGTTATAGAATAGTCTGCAGAGGCGGTTGAGATGTGAAGTAACAAATAAATATCAAAGAAAAAGAAACATGCATATACAAACGAAATTCAATCTTAAAAATACAAACCTTCTCACTTGTGCCCTAATCTCTAAAAAAAACATAATTATCAATATAAGTATATGAAGCCCTAACTTCGGGACGAAGTTTTCTTAAGGGACGAAGTATGTAATGACCCATACCTAATTGATAAATAGTATAATCGTTAAAATTATATGTGGATGATCCAATAAAATAATAATATAAATTAATTAAGGAAAATTAATTAATTTATAAACAAACATAAAGTCATCACACCCATTTCTAACTTATAAATAAAAACATTTAATTAAACCAAATTAATTAAGTATTAAACAAACATAATACAAATTGAGCTTCCATAAAGTCATCTCCTCTACGTAAGTAGATGAGGACTCAACGAAGATATTTAATACACTTAATCCCAAAAACTTATCTCAAACATTAAATATACCCTTAAATGAAGATAAGGTCGCCTTAAATGGTGGCAGACCCTCATAAATATAAAAAAAGATCTTCGGGAGTGAAAGGCGGTGGGGAGATGGTTATAAGGGGGAGGATGTGAAGGAGTAAGGGGACGGTTGGGAGAAGAAAATTTCTACATTCTGGCTAACAAGGGATTGAAGGATACGCAGAGTTCTAAAGGGGGAGTTTCACCGTTCTGGGATTCTGGGCACGGGGGCAGAAGATCACTCTTCTAGGTCTAGGATTGCTCCTAGATCGGCTGGGAGGGGTAATCTGTTCTGTTCACAACATCATTGGGAGCATCAACATCATTGGGAGGAGAACTATCATCACAGTCCTCAAAATCATCAACAGCGTTCCAGGTATTTCTTTTGAGTACAGATTTGTTTCTCCATTTAATTTTACTGCAAATGTTCATTGAAATACAACACTGCCGAATATCTTTTCTCTGCAATTAAATTAAATCTGTGTGTGTGGAACCTTAATTCTGTGTATGTATTTCTTTTATGGGGTATTTTAGATATCTCCAAGAAGGTAGATTACATGCTCAATGATACATTGGAAGAACTAAAAGAATATCTACATTCATAAAAATAATGCCAAAAATCTCAACCCAGCAGTACATACATCATTAAATTGACTTAGAAATATTCACAGCCCTTCTGGAATTAGACCGTAAAACAGCCTTTTCCCTCTGTTTTTAACCAGCAATATTCTCAGTCAATGAGTGCACCATCTCAGTCCATGATTGTGTTTGGGATCTTACAATTTTCTCCAGTTTTTGTATAAATTGAGCCTTGGGCTCTCATTGTAATGATGGTTTTTTGAAGCTTGTGCTTATTGTTACTATGCCGAAATTGTTATTGAGCTGAATAAAGGAAAGTCTTTGGGGTTACTAGCTTCTCTTGTGGTGCATTCTTTGGTTGATGAAGTATACTTGTTTCATTTGATGTTGTTATTTATTTACTTCACATTGCAATCTAGTTGGTTTTTCTTTGCATTTGCCTGAGGGCACTATTGTCTAGGGAGGGGAGATTTGTAGCTAACTCAGATCTCCTTTGGACTTGGTATATTTTGTGCTCTTGTTGTAGCTTGTTATTTTCGGTGGAATGACAAGCTCAACGTGGCCTCTATATGCCAAGTTTCTTTTGCACTAACAATTGGTTTGCAGAAATTTGTGTGTTCAAAGGACAGGTTGCCAAGTCTATTGGAGTGTGAAGACCTGTTCGGTTGGAATAAGTCAGCTCCAAGGATATCAAAGATCCCACAAGTTGTTCAAGTCAACAATCTCATAAGACATCAAGAGATTTATCTAAAAGGGGGTTTCATGAGCCCTTTGCTTCTATTCCATCTCTAAAAAATCATATATTTCGTCTCTCATTTGTGCACATATCTATTTTATCTAGCATTTGAGGCTAAGTTGTTGGATTTAACTCCTAATTCTCACTCACTAAATCAACTCTTTCAAGATGATCTTAGTGAGGGAATTTGTAATATAAAGTGTATTTTATACTTGCATTGAGTTTCTAACTTTTTCCTTCGCATGCATGTGATTTCCTCTCACATATTTCAGCAATATTTCTTTTGCATGCTAACTCTTTTGCTTGTTTGCCTATAGGTGTTCTTGGAAGCAATCTAAGTTTGAAGAAACGGAGCTAAAGCATAGGCTAAGGAACACTTTTCCATTTGGAACCTCAAGTCCAAGTTCCGCCTTATCACTTCACCTCTACTTCTAAAGCCTCATTCTTTTGAGGAATTGTAACCACCATTCACCTCAAGGCTTTAAGCTTGTAATTTGTAACGTCTCACAAGAAAATATTTAAAATCTTATACTTGTAACTTTGGGAAAGAGAAAATTTAAAACGCATATTGTAAGCTCTTCCCAAGCCCCTCATTTCTATAAGAGGGCCTCACTTTCATTAATAAAGAGCTGACTTTCCTTGAGGGAGCTTGGGAAGTTTTTCCCATGGTATCTCACCTGCTCATTTAGAGGGAGGAAATCTTCTTGAGTGGTTAACTTTCTTTTGCTTAGTTTTTTTTTTTTTTTTTTCTCAACTAAATCACTTGCATTCATCATTTCGTTTGCTAATCTAATCTAGTTGCATGTGAATAACTCATATTTTCATTTCATTAATTGCTTAGATCACATAGTCCTTTAAATTTCTTAATTTGCAATCTCATTTGCCATCACTTACTTATGTTTTGTGATCTATTTCTCATTTGGATAAGTTTCACAATATACTACAAGTAAAGAAGCATAGCACTTTCAATTTATGGCAACTTGAGTTATTGTTCTAACTATGAAGCATATTTAATTGAATCATCTCCATCTTTTACATAGCACTTGCAAACTCACTTTCATATCATTTAGGCATTTCACTTTGCATACTAGACTTGCATCTCTAAAAATTAACCTCCAACTTAAGTTGGTTGTATAGACATTAGGGACGCTCCACCCCTATGGACTCCTCACTGTGAGATCCGGATTTCGGACGAGGGTGAGGTCTGGGGACAGGAGTTAAATTGAGAATTGTTTTAGACTTCTACTAATAAAATAAACCAAGAGCACCTTCACATCACAAATTTACTCACAAATTTTCTATTTCATGTACTTGTTACTTTGGTGGTTATTTAGCTCATGAATATTTAATGTCATTATCCTTTGTTACTTGAGCACTTTTTTATAAGTACTTTTTCATTTATTGCAAGTGATGCTTATATGTTAATCTTGGTCTAACACTTCCTTTGTGGGATTATTGCCATTGTATCTTGGATTTCATTTTTGAGCAAGCACTTGTCATTTACTTTAAATCACTGGTCTATATTTTGAACACATCATTGAATATTGCTCATATACTTATATGCTTGTTTACATCTTGGAATTGAGTCATCTTTGATAAGTAATTCCTTCTAACCAATTCTCCTAGAAACCTCACATTTTTGACTTAGTTCTCCTTTAGGGACCACCCCCCTTAGCTAAACCTAGGAGATAGCTTAAATGGAGAGAGTTGGGAATAGGTGACAACCTCTTCTCTGAGTTCCTTGCCACCAACCACACCTGGTGGGGTTGAAGGCTTTTCCCACTAACTAGTAGGTAGGTGTAGGCGACAAGCGATAACAACTGCACAGCAGTAAGAGCTGGTGCATAAGCATTAGAAAATTTCTGAAAAACACAGTTGGGGATTGCTTGACCTTAGAGGGTTTTTCTACTCAAATAAACTCAACTTTTTCCTGTGCAACAGCAGAAGCAGTGACTTATTCCTCAAGGAGTGAGTAAGTCTAGCTGAGAAGAGGGTTAGAGGAAGATTTCGACAAGTTGAGGAGATGGCCAGCAATGGACTGCATGACAAATATAGATTGGAGGGTGCCTCCAACTATGTTATTTGGAAATCAAGGATAGAATTTCTCCTTGATGAGCATCATTTTAAGGCCCTCATAGACAACGCAGTTGCAGAACCTCTTGATGCAGCACACCTAAGGCAATTCAAAAAAAATATGGCAAGAGCCAAGCGATTGATCCTAGAGGGTGTGAAGGATCATATCGTACCCCACATAGCAGCAAAGACCACTGTTAGAGAGATGTGGGTAGGGCTAGAAAAGCTATACCAAGGATCTTCTGAGTAGCGAAAGGTGTACCTTGAAGAGAAGATGCGGAATATCAGGATGAAGAAGGGAGAGCGTTTTGACTCCTTCTTGTCTCAGATTCAGGAAAACCGAGATCAACTCTCTACAGTAGGCTCTGCTCCTAGAGACTCGGAGCTAGTAAGACTCACTCTGAACTCTGTTTCAAAGGACTATCAAGTCTTTGTCCAAAGTATATTGGGTAGAGAAATACTTCCAGGATGGGAAGCAATGTGGGCAGCCTTATAGCAAGAAGAGTTGAGGAGAGATCTCCTAAAAATTCACTTGGAGGATGGCAGTAGCAGTTCAAAGGTCAAGAAGGAGAAAGAAGATAATGCTGCCCTTGCATCAAAAGGGCAACAGAAGCAGACGAAGAAAGATCTGTCAAAGATCAAGTGCTTCTAGTGTGGGAAAGTGGGGCATTATGCCACATAGTGTCCTCTTAAGAAAAAGGATAAAGAGGAAAAGGAAGATCCACAAGCAGCAGCTGCCAAGATTGAGGCAGAAGAAGATTGTGCTATGTTAGCTCACATTAGAAAGGAAAAGTGGGCTGAATACTTGGAGTTGTAGATCCATAATCTACAAGGAGGTAGGATCCTTGAGTATTTCCAAACTCTTGGATCACATGTGAGCTATGACAGCCTAAAGACAGTAGCAGGATGGCCAGTTGTGGCAGAAAATGAGAAGACAGTGCAGTGGCTAGCAATACTAGAGCCTGATTAGTGCAAAGAGGGAGCAACAACATCAACCATTGAGCATCAGCAGCGCAGTGCAGTGCAGTGCAGTTCTCACGCAGTGCAGAGAAGCAACAACACAGTATCTTCAGAGAGCTAGTGCAGAAACTAGTAGCAGCCAGTCTTATTTTTCAATTGTAGATTTACTTGTCCAATTTCGAAAGCTTTTCTGTTGCAATTAGCAACAGTGCAACAGTAGTTGAGCAACAACAGCAGATGAGCAGCAGCAGCGCAGTGCACAAAGGGGCAACGTAGTGCAGAGTAGTGCTCACGCAATGCAAAGCAGTGCTCACGCAGTGCGGTAGCATGGTTGCAGAATTCAGAGGGAGTTGCAGTACAGTGGCAGTTAACAACAGCATGTAGATTCATCAGTAGTACAGATGCAGCATTTTCTTGTGCAATGTTGGTGAGCCGCATCAACAACACAGCAACAGATGTACCAGAAGTCAGAGCAGCACATTGAGTTGTTTTGCTAGGGCACTTTTCTCGCTAAGAGGGAGTGTTGATTCATGGTAGCGTTGGATGTGCTCTAGCATTGTAACTTTGTGAAGCGAACAAAGTTCCTTCTCAAGTTAAATACTCCAGAACACTTGGAATACAAAGATATCCATGAGGATACAAATATTATATTATAAAAGATATGAGATTGAGATAGATCCTTGAATGTTACAAATGAGTCCTGCTTATATACCTACGCAGGTGCCTCTTCACGAAAGGCCATGTCTGAATGTCTTATCAGACATGGCCTTTCAACCTAATTACTAATTAACTAATTAATCACTATTTACATTATTTTATTCATTACATTGCCTTCTCCTCAAAAAGCTTTGTCCTCAAAGCTTGTCGATGAAAGGCCTCAATTTCTTTTCCTGCTAGGAACATCTTCTTGTCTTGGGGCAGTTATCCTTGTCGATACAAGTTGATATGATCCTATAAGTGACAAACAAAACTGTCGCACTAAGAATGGATCAGACCATCCTAAATCAATCTTTTGTGGAATCTTACGATGACTGGAAACTTGTGACGAATTGTTATCACATGAATGGACCGCACCGACATTAGTATTATTCGAAACATCAGCTTGTTTCTATTCTAAATACATAGCTCGGTCGAGTTGTTTGCTCCCGTGATTTGGATGTCGATAGGGAACTTTTTTGGTTTGACCTCTTTGATTTTCGCCTGGCGAGGATGTTATGGAGATGGTTACAGAATCTTCACGTAGAATGTTCCTCGTTCGTTCGGCATCTAAGTTTGTTTCTTCTGCAACTTGATTGTCGTCTTCTTCAGTTGAGACATTCATTTACTGGATCAATGTTCGTTTTTTCTTCAACTTGAACTTCTACATTTGAAAGTTTCGATGATTCCTTTTCGACAAGTTGATGAACCTTGTTTTGTAATGACTTCTTGTCTTTCTTCAGCTTCTTAATTTGCGTTAGTAACTTTTCGTTGTGGTCCTTGAGGCGAGCAACTTCTTCATTCTTGTTAGTGGTGATTTTGTCAATTTCTTTTTTCATATTTTGGATCACCTTTTTACCTTCTTGAAAAACTACTTTTGAAATATCTAACATGTCTTCCAGTGTTACTGAATTCGGCTTTACTGTGACATCTTGTAGTGTTATTTTTTTCTTTTTGTAGGAAAATGTCACAAAATTCTTTTTCGTATTAAGGATGAATGACCCTAGTTATTCCATCCAGAGCGAACCCAAAACTATATCACTATTATTGGAAAATAAGGTTTTAACAGTGAATTGCGAGACAAAGGAATACTTCCCAACACTTAGGTGTAAATTCTCTATGTTGTATTGTTTGTCATTTGCGTTAAATGAATTTGCTTCAGTTATATTTGATTCAGGGATCACTAATTGGTTAGCACATTCGGTACTAACATAATTATTCTTTCGAGTAAAATCGATAGATATGAGAATCTCTTTTCCCGCAAGTAACCCTTTGATTTCAATTAGCGCATCAACACACATACTATAATTTTTAGGAAATCTTCCCTCTTTTAGTTCTGTTTTGGATGCCATTTTGTCAAATAACTTTGGGGTTTTTAAGGGTGACCCTTGCTAATATTTATAATAAAATATTATTATTTCCCTTTAATAAACCCTCAAGCTTAATTATTCTTTCCAATATCCTTTACTATTATTCCTTCAATCTTTGGTAATGAATCATTCACTAATATTCTCTTTTAAAAGAGGCTCAAATTCTTTTATATATGTATATATTCCCTTTTTAAATAAAATCTTTAGAATATAATGATTTATCTCCTTTTCCACTTTTCCAATACTTAAACCTTTAATAACCTCTCTTTCCTTTTATTTACCTTCCAGCTTTAATAATGATTCCTTAATATTTTAAGAAATCCTTAATAATATTTTTCCTTTCGTTTTTTTTTTGACAATTACTTCCTTTATATAACCTTAAATATAGTCTTCCTTTAGTGAGGAGTTCTTTGACTAAGTAAATTCTAGTTTTATTTATTTATTTTTATTTATAATTTTTTTTTTTTAAACAATTGATATTTTTTTAACTCTTTTTGTTTTTTGTTTTGAAAAGTTACAACCCTAGTGAAACGTGGTTATTCACCTATATTCACCTATAAAATATATGTCCACTTATGTGTATTTGACTTAGTTAATGTTCTCCACGTAAAAGTAAACTTACCATTCACACAGAGGTTTTTTATTCCTTTTGTTCTTATTTTACTTTGCAAATACCATGGGCAATTACCATGGGCTTCTAAAACCACGAGCTTGTAAACCACTTAAAGAATAATCAAAATAACCTTATCTTCTCTTCCTTCTTTCTTTTTCCTTTTTATTTTTAAATAGTCTTGGTATGTACGTATATGTACTACTTTATATATATCTCATTTTTTCTTTTTTTCCTTTTTTTACTTATATATATATATATATATATATATATATATATTTGACTATATATATATATTGCTTTTGCTTCTTTTCTTTCCAAAATTTCCCTTTTTTTTCTTCAAATTTTTAATTTTGGCCAAAGGCCTACTGGTGAAAATGGAGAAACTCCAAGACTGGTGGCGAAACGCTTCGACGACAACAATGTTGACGAATTTTTGATGGCCAAAGGCCTGGACCGAGGAGCGTAGCTCTGTGCAGCGATGAGCGGCCAGAAGATCGAACTGCTTTGATAACAAATGAAGCGAACAAAGTGCCTTCTCAAGTTAAATACTCCATAACACTTGGAATACAAAGATATCCATGAGGATACAAATATTATATTATAAAAGATATGAGATTGAGATAGATCCTTGAATGTTACAAATGAGTTCTGCTTATATACCTACGCAGGTGCCTCTTCACGAAAGGTCATGTCTTATCAAACATGGCCTTTCACCCTAATTACTAATTAACTAATTAATCACTCTTTACATTATTTTATTCATTGCACTTTGTATATAGGCTAGGACACATGTATTCCATAAAACAGAGAAATGGTTTTGGAAAATTCCACTTAGAGATGGTTTAATTAAAATAATTAATCGTTTTTTAATGTTTTCCTAAGTCGAAATTGAGGGAAACTAATTAATTAAAGCGTATTAATTAAACTAAGGGTATTAATTAAACTAAGTGTGAACCTTCTAGATAAAGTCATGGATCATCTCCAAGTTGATCTTAGCCCTTGATTATGTTTTAATCTTGGCCATTGAAGGTTCAACAAAAGAATATAAGGAGGGTGAGGGGCCTATGGAAAACAAGTTGTGACACTTGAGCCATTGAGCATTTTCGAATTTGTGTGAGAAGACATAGCTTTTGATCAAGGATCAAATCATTAGGGCAAGGTTTGCTAAGTGATTGTGATTCAGTGATCAGATCCAGAGAGGGGCAGAAGCAGAGATTGGTTAGGTGGACCAAGAGGGCATATCAGAGAGAGGCAGTAGTGACGCAGAGAGAGACAACGCAGTTTTCTGAAGAGGTGACGCAAAACCTGCAGGAAATCACGCAGAAACAACAGAGTGTCTCTTGGAGTCAGTCCGGAGATAGCTAGAGGCTGGGATTTCAGAGCGAGGAGGGCCAAAATCCACTCTCAGATTAGCTAGATCAGTTGCAGTAAGGGGTGATGCAGTTCCTCAAGCTTTCCCACGCAGGTTTACGAAGATCCACAGTAGGGAGTCACGCAAAGGCAATGAGGGCTTCATCGGCGTTGTTTTAGATCAGTCGGTGACTTGCAGAGTGAGGTATATCTCACAATTATATTTGCTGTCTAGATTTCTCCGAAGGGTTTGCTGGATATTGGCACCCTAGTTGTATTCAAGATTCTGCTGCTTAATAATACAAACCCTCAGATCTGCTGCATCGGTTTCCCAAGTTGGGTTTTTTCTGGGGACTTAGTCCAAAAATAACTGTGTCACATGTGGATGTTTTTCATTGTATTTTGTTCAGATTGTTTCAACAGTTAGATTTATTTCCACAACATTATTTGTGTAGACTGCTTCAGAAATTACTTTGATATTTCACAGTAATGAAATAATTATGAAACATAATAGAAGAGGTAATTCAGATTTGCTGCAGTAGGAATCCGAATCTAGTATTTTTCATATGGTATCAAAGCTTATTCAAGCTGAAGTGCAGGTGAAACACAAGTGAACAAGCAGATCAGCGCTGAAGAGTCTGGGATCTGCGTAAGTAACAGTAGACCCTCCCAGAAATTACGTTGTCCAGGCCAGGAGGGCATTCCAGTCTAGAAAAGGCTCCCTCTGAGAGAGTTGACAAAGGGGTAAGCTTTTTCAGTTGTAGAAGAGGCAACGTAGCTGAAGGACGCAGTTACTGCACAACAGTAAGAGCTAGTGCATAAGCGTCAGAAAATTTCTGAAAAAACACAGTTGGGGATTTCTTGACCTCAGAGGTTTTTTCTATTAAAAGAAACTCGGCTTTTTCCCGTGCAGTAGCAGAAGCAGTGACTTACTCCTCAAGGAGTGTGTAAGTCTAGCGGAGCAGAGGGTTAGAGGAAGATTTCGACAAGTTGAGGAGATGGCCAACAATGGATTGCGTGACCAAGATAGATCGGAGGGTGCCTCCAACTATGTTATTTGGAAATCAAGGATAGAATTTCTCCTTGACGAGCATGATCTGAAGGCCCTCATAGACAGCGAAGTTGCAGAACCTCTTAATGTACCACACCTGAGGCAATTCAAAAAAAACATGGCAAGAGCCAAGTGATTGATCCTAGATGGTGTGAAGGATCATATCATACCCCACATAGCAGCAAAGACCACTACTAGAGAGATGTGGGCAGGGCTGGAAAAGCTATACCAAGGATCTTCCGAGCAGCGGAAGATGTACCTTGAAGAGAAGATGCGGAATATCAGGATGAAGAATGGAGAGTGTTTTGACTCATTGTCTCAGATTTAGGAAAACCAAGATCAACTGTCTGCAGTAGGATCTGCTCTTAGAGACTCAGAGCTAGTAAGACTCACTCTGAACTCTGTTTTAGAGGACTATTAGGTCTTTGTCCAAAGTATATTGGGCAGAGAAAGACTTCCAGGATGGGAAACAATGTGGGCAATCTTACAACAAGAAGAGTTGAGGAGAGATCTCCTAAAAATTCACTTGGAGGATGGCAGTAGCAGTTTAAAGGTGAAGAAGGAGGAAGAAGATAACACTGCCCTTGCATCAAAAGGCAATGGAAATGGGGCATTATGCCACACAGTGTCCTCTTAAGAAAAAGGATAAAGAGGAGAAGGAAGATCCACAAGCAGGAGCTACCAAGATTGAGGCAGAAAAAGATTGTGCTATGCTAGCTCACATTCCGAAAGGAGAAAAGTGGGCCGACTTGGAGTTGTAGATCCAGAATCTACAAGGAGGCGGGATCCTTGAGTATTTCCGAACTCTTGGATCAAATGTGAGCTACGACAACCTAAAGACAGTAGCAGGATGGACAGTTGCAGCAGAAAATGAGAAGACAGTGCAGTGGCTAGCAGTACTAGAGCCTGATCAGTGCAGAGAGGGATCAGCAACATCAACAGTTGAGCAGCAGTAGCGCAGTGCACACTGGTGTAGCGTAGTGTAGTGCAGTGCTCACGCAGTGCAGAGCAGCAACAATGCAGTATCTTCAGAGAGCTAGTGCAGAAAATAGCAGCAGTCAGTCTTATTTTTCAGTTGCAAATTTACTTATTCAATTTTGGATGTTTTTCTGTTGCAATTAGCAACAGTGCAGCAGCAACAGTAGTTGAGCAGCAGCAGCGCAGTGCACAGAGGGGTAGCGCAGTGCAGAGTAGTGCTCACGGAGTGTAGAGAAGTGCTCACGCAGTGCAGTAGCATAGTTGCAGAATTCAGAGGGAGTTGCAGTAGAGTGGCAGTTGACAGCAGCATGTAGATTCAGCAACAGTACAGATGCAACATTTTCTTGTGCAGTGTTGGTGAGCAGCATCAACAACACATCAACAAATGTCCCAAAAGTTAGAGCAGCACATTGAGTTGTTTTGTTAGGGCACTTTCCTCGCTAAGAGGGAGTGTTGATTTATGCTAGCATCGGATGTGCTCTAGCCTTGTAACTTTGTATATAGGCTAGGACACATATTCCATAAAACCCATAATTGGTTTTGGAAAATTCCACTTAGAGATGGTTTAATTAAAATAATTAATCATTTTTTTAATGTTTTCCTAAGTCTAAACTTAGGGAAATTGATTAATTAAAGGGTATTAATTAAACTAAGTGTGAATCTTCTAGATAAAGTCATGGATCACCTCCAAGTTAATATTAACCCTTGATTATGTTTTAATCTTGGCCGTTAAAGGTTCAACAGAAGAATATAAGGAGGGTGAGGGGCCTATGGAAAATAAGTTGTGACACTTGAGCCATTGAGCATTTCGAATTTGTGTGAGAAGACACAGCTTTTGATCAAGGATCAAATCACTAGGGCAGGGTTTGATAAGTGATTGTGAGTCAGTGATCAGATCCAGAGAGGGGCAGAAGCAGAGATTGGGCAGGTGGACCAAGAGTGCATATCAGAGAGAGGCAGCAGTGATGCAGAGAGAGACAGCGCAGTATATTGAAGAGGTGACGCAGACCTTGCAGGAAATCATGCAGAAACAACGCAGTGTCTCTTGGAGTCAGTCCAGAGATAGCTAGAGGCTGGGGTTTCTGAGCCAAGAGGGCCAAAATCCAGTCTCATATTAACCAGATCAGTTGCAGTAAGGGGTGACACAGTTCTTCAAGCTTGTCCACGCAGGCTTACGCAGATCCAACGTAGGGAGTCACGTAGAGGCAGTGAGGGCTTCACCAGCGTTGTTTTAGATCAGTTAGAGACTTGCAGAGTGAGGTATATCTCACAATTATATTTGCTATCTAGATTTCTCTGAAGGGTTTGCCGGATGTTGGCACCCTAGTTGTATTCAAGATTCTGCTGCTTAATAATACAAACCCTTAGATCTGTTGCACCGGTTTTCCGAAGTTGGGTTTTTCCGGGGACATAGTCTAAAAATAACTGTCACATGTGGATGTTTTTCATTGTATTTTGTTCAGATTGTTTCAGCACTTAGATTAATTTCCGCAGAATTATTTGTGTAGACTGCTTCAGAAATTACTTTGATATTTCACAGTAATGAAATAATTATGAAACATTATAGAAGAAGTAATTCAGATTTGCTGCAGTAGGAATTCGGATCTAGGATTTTTCACAGTGTGTGGGGGCTGATAGGTACAACTGCCCCCTCTTGCTCTGGAACCTCCATCACCATGGAGCTCCCCCTCGGCCCTCCCTTTCATCTGCAACCCCATCACCTACTGCACCATGTCAATCATGAGTTGCCCTTGCCTCAACACTTGCTGATTGGTTCTCAACAACTCCTCTAAAACCTGGTTTTGGCCCACTTGCCCGGGCTGGTCATTGTCTTCTTGGTTGTCCATCTGGCCTCTGATATTTTCCACTTCAGTGTTCGAAAATGGATTTGGGTCTCCTCTACCTCGACCCCTACCTCTGCCTCTACCACGACCGCTCTGGAAAACCAACCCTTGATACCTTGGTGGCATTACTTGCTTTTGTTCCCCACGCTGGCCAGGAACATGCTCTGATACCACTGTAATATTCCTAATGGAAAAGTTTACAGTGATATTAAGCAATTTTCGACAAAATACAAGTGCATGCAGAAAAATTAAAAAAACCATTAGAGATCCATAAAATTACATAGAATTGCTCCAAAACCAGCCATTTTATTAATCTTCTGAGAGGGTACAATGTGAGAACAAGTGCACTTGGGCTTGCCAAAGCAAGCTAGACAATCCTAGGTGAAGAAACACTGCTCGAAGAGAAGGAATTCGATCCCTCCTGAAAGGTACTACGCTGGCCTAGTAATTCTGCACTACTGGCTTTGTCGAGACCCTTGTTTGACTCCTCAAATTTGCTCAGAAAATTATACCAAATTATTTCTGAGATCCTTCTCAAAAACCCTGAAAAACCCAGAAAGGGTTTGCTCTAGTTTTAACGCTCTGAAATTGACTCCAAAATGCTTGGCCGACTCCACAAGCAAAAAATGTAATCTGTAGCAGATGTTGTGCTTGTTGCTCCACAAAATGCTAGAAAATCCCCACAAATATCCCCTAATCTAATTCCAAACAACCCCAACTCCTCAATCCCTTTCACAAGCCACCCCACACTTAGCCCCCACAAAAGACTAGCAGTCCTGGGCAAGATGACGCAGGCCCAAGCTCCAAAAATTCGTACTGTTGTGGGAAATGCCTTCTACTCTTGAGAATCCTTCGCTTTTGCCTGGAAATTGTCAAGAAATGCCGCAGCAATAGTGTAACCGCTAACTCCAGCTCCACACTCCACCAAGAACTGTGTGGCCCCCTGTTCTGTGTCCCAGCTTAACCAGAAATACGTGGTGCCTGTATGGTCTTCCTTCCCAACCTCCAAAGACAGATAAAATGGCTTTCCTAGGGTGGCACTCAAAGTCCACTGAAGATAGGTTGAGCTTCCTCCTTGGGAAACTCTCGTGCTCAAAAATGGCCTTCCTAGGGTGGCACTCGAAATCCATTGAATATAGGTTGAGCTTCCTCCTTGGGAAACTCTCGTGCTCAACAACACTATGTGACTCTGCTAAAAAACTAGAGCAACAATCAGATATGAAATGATCAAAAATCCCCAAATGATGCTACCTTCCCCCTATTTATAATTGCTGCTCCTTTCCTTCATGTGGGCCCCTGCACTACACAAATCGAACTCCTTCCTTAGCCATACAAATTTTCCCAACTAGGGAGTGCGTATTTCATGGATAAGTGGCCCCCGCATTCCACTAAGAGAATAATTTCGACCCCCTTGTCTTAAGTGCTTTTCCTCCAAAACTGCCTTAGGCCCAAAATTGACAAAAATGACAAAATTGTAATCTTCTTAGCAAAATTATTTAGGAAGGGACATTACATAATATGAAGAGCAACATGTGCTCAGGAACCGGGTGATGGACATAATGAGTGAAGTAGAGATCATGCTAGGCTTTTTCCCATGTGCTAACCATATTTTACATTTTGATCTTCTTTTATTTTTTCTTGCAGCCATGGTATGCTTTTTTTCTTTTTCTTTTAGCTGC
The DNA here is from genome assembly GCA_034641835.2 of Pinus albicaulis. NCBI lineage: Eukaryota > Viridiplantae > Streptophyta > Pinopsida > Pinales > Pinaceae > Pinus > Pinus albicaulis. The sequence continues at coordinate 153,218 of JAXQQM020082816.1, read as the reverse complement.
ATCAACCTCTCAGGGTAAAGTTTCGGGCTCTACCTATGTATGAGGATGCATGGTGCTAGATCCCAGAGAACCAATGGTCATTTGAACCAGAAGAAAAGAGGTAGAACAAGAGGCTTGTAATGTAAGATGGAAAGTGGTAAGTATGGAATAGGGAGAGATGGGACTACGCTATCTCAATCGGGGTTTCCTAGGTAGTGCCCCTCCTGTACCCATTGGGCCATAGGGGAGGTCCCATTGGACTAGGATGAAAGATTAACCCCTTATTTAAGGTGAGGGAACAAGATAATGGTCAAAACCCCTCTTCCTTCCAGGTTACCCCATAATCCATGCAAAATGCCCAAAATACAAACAAGCATAAGCAACCGATTGCAAAATGAATAAAGTACCTTTTGATCAGAAGCCAATATTCAAACGTGCGCTCTTGCCAAATGGGCGAGGAAACATACGGCTGATGCAGGTGGCAGAGACATGAATGACACATTGTCATCGGCTACTAGTGGCTATCAGGGGATGCTGGCTGCCGGCTGGAAGAGATGATGCGAGAAAAAATTCTCCTATGGAGGCACCCACTTTTGGTGGGTAACACATCCATTGGGTTTCCACATGAGGTTTTTTGAGAAAAAAATATATCTAGCATTGTTTACTATACATTTTCAAATTGCATTTTTAAATTTTCTATATTTAGGGTGTCCCCTATGTTCTGCACCTTGCTTTCCCCTGTGCCATCCCCTAAAATTTGGGGTGTATCTCCAGCTGTATAAAACCAAGCTCTCTGCCCCCATGCCACCTATATCCTCAAAACACTCTGAAACATAAGTCTATAATATATGCTTCTATTTGGCGAATATGTATAAGAACAAAAGCTGAGTGGCTAACTCTTACTATGTCATCCATGATATACTTTCAAGCTATAGTTGCAAGAAACTGAGAAAGGCTCAAAGCCAGTACCACCATTTAGTAATCCTTTATGTAATCTCAGAAAAATTTACTGAAGAACGGAATAATGATTACAGAAAATATATTGTAATAAGATAAAAGTTCAGAAGCATTTAGGTGAATACAAAACTATAAAATGAGAAATACAATACAAAGTTGACATTGACATGGAAACGTAATTGCATATGTCAAAGAAATAGTCCAGAAAAATTCCCTTAGAGAACATGAGGAATAACATAGCCTCAATTGAGAATAGAAAATTAATATGTATACTCACCTTTGGGAGAAAGTCAAGTGAAAAAGGTTTTCCATCCTTGATTATTTGCATTTCTTGAAACTTACATAATGGTGCCTGTAGAAGCAAAGCTAAAATATTAAATCACAAGTAAAGTTTTGTCCATCTCCACCATATAGGAATTACAGAACTTTAATGGAAGCAAAAAATGAAAAGATGCCCATTAGTTTCAAGTTCAACATTACATAGCTATTTCCCTACAGCCCATCCTTACATTTGTTATATCCTTCCCATGCTATTATTGTTGAAATGCTACCTGTATCCCCTTTGCCAATGGTGTGGATAAGCTCTTTTTGTAAAACCCATTCTACCTTTCTCCCACTTACAGACAAATGGCGAAAAATTAAAAAAATTATCCCTCATACCATTTTCCTATTTCACTCATAAATCCCAAAAGCAAACAAATAGAAAGAAATTAAAATTTAAGAGCCATTAAAAATGATAATAAAAATAAAAATTAGGAATAAAAATTATTTGACACTGCTACACTGATTGAGTTCAAAATAGAGGCTCAAGATATTGAGGGCTTAAATTATTTTCAGCAACCATATGGCCTTTATAAGTTTCCTCTTAAATTTTTCCTTCAATTATTTTATTGAACAGTAAAAAGGGTATTGAAATTTGTTTCACGGGTAATGTGCATAACATCTTTCTTAAACTTCATAAATGAGAACAAAAGGGAAAAAATTAAGACACATAAAGGATAAGGAGCAAAATTTTCCTATGCCAATTGGTAACGATGTTTAAAAGCACACAAATTGGATCTGACAGTAAACTGTGCACAGAAAAATTAGATATGCAGTTTAAGTAACTCACAGTCATTACTACAGCATCAAATGATTGTTCCTTTGGTGGCTCCTTGTAGCTAGCATCATTTCTTGCATAACAAACTGACCAGTTGTTATGAGGTGGGTTTCTCTGTAGATTGCATGAGAGTGACAGTACAGAACAGTGCATCCTCAGGGATTCCTCTCCAATTTTTGTGGACAGAGCATTAGTCAATGTCTGTACATTCAAAGTTAGAGGCATTTCCAAATTAGATGAGAATATAAAAGTGAAATGAACAAAAATAAAATATCTTATGCAAAATGTAGTATCATTCCAAAATGTATTCAAATAAGAAACGAACATAAAATATTCTGCAACATGTTAGAATATTGTACCATCACTCGGTTTGACTCTTTTTCTATGAAGTAAGGAAGAGAAACATTTCTTTACATTAACCTCAAAACATGACTGTGTTGTTCACCAAATGGAATGCTTTTACAAAAGCTATCAGTACACATTTTCTGAAAAGCCAAGCACTAATGATATCCACGTAATGCAAGGGCTGAATTTTAGCTCTATATTAGAGGCCCAATGCTGAAAATTGATCCATAAAGAGGCACTCAACATTGCACGAAGCGGGGACGTTTTTTGGAAGTGGGGACGCGGAAGCGTCTAGTATATATATATATATATATATATATATATATATATAGCTTTGCATTTATATTCAAAACAAACATCCCAAATACCATATTAGTTGTAGGAAGGCATGAAAACATGCATATTTTTACATAAATCAAGATAGATATGACATCCATGATTCCATTGTACATCAATAATTAATTATTCGAGCATCAACCATCTAGATTCTAGATCCTAGCAATTACAAACATACATCAAATTTTTAAGCATGATAAAACATTTAAGCATGCCGCATATTATAAAACATAAAACATTTAAGCATGCCGCATATTATAAAACATAAAACATTTAACCATATTATAAAACATAAAGCATATTATCTATCAAGTGAGCAACTGTCAACATTAGTCATGTCCAAAATTCAAATAATAGTTTTACAAAATAGGCCACTTGGCCACCACCAAGACAAAAAAGTTCAAATTCACAACAAGCCTACAAGTCTAATCTATGACAAAAGCAGTAAATTGTGAAAATATCTACTAATCTCTCCTCCTTCCACCACGAAGAGTACATGGCGGTGGGCCTGGTGACAATGGAGAAGATGGTGGCTGTGGAAGTTGTGGCGCTGGCACTACAATTGATGAAGACGAAGCCCCTGCTATTGGTGTTGAACCATGGAACCTAGGAAGCAAGGGACCAGTTGGGAGTGGCATGTCAACTCGATCATCATCATCATGGATAAGAGCATCCTCTAATTGCTCTAATCGCAACACTCCATCCTCCAAATTGGCCTCCTCTGGATACCTGTCCCAAACCTTAAGGTCTTTATTACACTTTGCATCATCATAGTAATGAGACAACAATCGCAAGTTGTAATGAACATAAACCAAGCTCTCTGCCTGGTCTAAACTCAACTTGTACCTTTTAACACTGTGGATGAAAGAATAAGAGCTCCAACACCTCTCTGCAAAAGAAGTGTTTACCACCTGTGATAGCACCCGTAATGCCAAAGTCTATAGAATTGGAGTAGCACCTCCATGAACGTTCCACCACTCAATAGAAGAAAAAGTCTCTTGATCTCTACTTGCATGCATGCTCCCAAATGGACTAGTGGAAAGCATATAGTTGGTCAACTGTTTCCATACCAAGGCAGCCTCCTCATCAGGGACTAATCTAGTCAATGCAATCATATATTTTTCTAGAACCTCTGGATCTAGGTGTGGTTTTCTCTTGTTCCCCGCACCCCCCCCCCTCTCCCCGCCTAGGTGTTGGTGTTGAAAGCCATGATGGATGATAGTATTTAGGTGTCAAAACATATGCTAATGCATGCAATGGAACATTTAGCATATCCCATCGTCTTTCCACCTCTGCACGAATATAACTGTACAAGTTGATATCTCTAGGGTCAACAATGTCTCTAATCTGCCCCAACATGTTATCCATTTGCTCATACACCTCCCCAATTATTGGCCGATCTGAATCTGTAAACTTGATCATGTAATAAATTGGTTTGGTGAATTGCAAAACATATTTAATCTATGACCAAAAGTACATGTCAAGAATAGTGTCCTTGGCTACATTAGCACCATCTCTATCAAAAGTACATGTCAAGAATAACAGTGTCCTCCCATGATTCAATGCAAGTGACCATATTAGCTGTGCTTCTGTCTCACCTTCACTAGCCACCTAAAGGTGAGGTAATAACTTGCAAATCTTGTTTTTGCAAGTTTAAGCAACTACAACAGGTAAGTTACTTTTTGTTACGTTTGTATGCCATGTGAAAAATTTAATGAGTTGCTTCCCTCTCTTGTAAAGCTCATTAATCCACCCACATTCTTTATGTACAATATCATGCATCAAAAGGTTCAATGTGTGTGTTAGTGTCGATATTTGCATCCTTCCATCGGTGATCAAAAACACTCTTTTCATATCTATTTAGGGTCTCGCTTAGAAATTTTTGAGGTCTTCATTAAAAAATTTACTCACTGATTGTAGCCCTAGTTAAAAAAATTTCACTCTTCCTCAAAAATTCATACTTGTTGGCCCACCCTCATGTCTTGCTGAGCATACTTCAATCATGAAAGTCCATTTCATCATGTCATTATGTCAGTCAGGTCACCATGAAGTCTGGTCACTCAAAATCTTCATTAGGTCTCTAGGTTTCATTCTTCAAGGTCCAAATAAAACACCATTTCATTGCATAAGGTCAACAAAAGTATGAGAGTGATCCAAATAATATCCCTTTACCATCTAAAGAGGATTTGCAAGCATGTAAAGATGGTTTCCAAAGTTGTAATTTTGATTTCAAGTGTGAGTTTCATTTCAAAATGTATATTTTTTATTTTATTTTATGTAATTTTATGTCCATTATATGTAATAAGTACTAAGTTTCCCAAAGCTGCCAACTCAGTTCCATATGCCAAACAAAGCAATGTCAAAGTGCAAGAGTTCTTAGTCCATCAATTAATCAAATGTCAAAGGAAAAAGTCCAAGAGTGTAAGGGTATTGTGCAAGGTTTTAAAGGTGAAATTGAACATTGCAAAAGTGGTTTTTAAAGTCAGCAAAATCAAATTCACAAAGTATTTAAACCCACTAGACATCAAAACAAATCTCATTTGTCCTCTCCATCTCGAGCAACCTCAGCAAAAGCATGATTTCCAAATTCAGAGGGCGAAATTTGCAAAACAGAGGCAGTGATGCGCTCCTGGCAGAAGGACGGCACTCCTGTGTATTATGTTGCGCACTTACGTTGTACTTTGCGCTCCTGGCAAAGAGAGGGCGCACCTGCGTTATGCGCTGCGCACCTGCCTGAAATTGTTCAAAACACCCCAAATTGATTGCCATCGCCTTCAATCTTCAGCAAATGTTGAATTTGACCTCCAGCAAACAAGTAAGGCGTAAAACACCATCCCTCTCCTTGTCAATTGCATTTTCAATGGTGTTTGAAATGTTATTACAAAATATGGTGTCTTCTTCGTTCTAAACCCTAGTACCACTGTCAAATCCCCAATTACATTTCAATTTCACTCCCTAGCACTTCCATTCCCTTCCCATATCATAATTGACCTTTCCCAAAACCCCTATATCATAATCCCCTTTCCTTAAGCCCTTTTGCACAAAAACCGTAAGACCTAGGTGCTTCATTTGCCTAGGCTCCCAAATCCCTAACCTGTAATTAAATCCCCTATCCCAAATCCCTCATCATTACTACTCCCCGTCACCTCCATCATTTCATAAACCCCTTCCCCCATCTCCCTAAATTTCCCCATCCCATTCCCACATCCCAAAACTCATTTTTAATTATCATTCCATCTCCCTAGGGTTTTAATACCAATACACCATGGAAGAAGAACACAGAAACTACAGTGAGGGAGAAGAAAGAGAGGAGAGGAGGCCAAATAAGGGAGGGAGAATCCTCAGACTTGAGCCAAAAAATACCAGGGAACTCATGGCATCTCCCATGGTTGTGACATGTTTTAAGCATGTAGGATGTTTGGAATTCTATGAGAAAATACAAAGGGTCCAACACCCCTATGTTGAGCAGACTATTCATCTCCAATCTCCATGACAACCTGGTAACCCTTGTTGGTGTCACTTTCACTGTGTCCACTGCCATCATACCAACTGGAATCCCAAATGTTGGAGAAAAATGGTTCAAGCAAAAAGACTTGGAGGAGCATTACTATGAGACATACATCAAACCTAGGTACAAGAATGAAAGAAAGAGGGTTTTTCCTTTCTCTTAACTCCTGGACAGATATGCCACCATGATGAAAATCATCATGAAATACTTTTCTTATGAAGGTAGGTTCTCTAGACTTTACACCTATCATATCCGGCTACTCATGCACTTCACAAGGGTCAAAATGCTCAACATACCTTATTACCTCTTCTGGAGCACTTGACAAGATGGCATATATTGTCCAAAAGAGAGAATATGAGTACCAAATGAACAGTCTTTTTCATTATTCCCTCATCAAAATCATTGTCCTCCATCACCTCAAACAACTGAACATTTCAAGGAGTACTTTCATAGCTAATGACATATTCACTGATGCATCTATTCAGCATGCACAAAATGTGTCTTCACCATCTCATCCTTCCACATCCATTCCTTCATCTCAGCCCACAGTACATTCATCCTCATCAGATAAGTCTCCTTCACCCATTTCACCACCATCATCACCATTTCTCACTAAGATTAGGTCACCTAGCAGAGTTGAGACCAGTGAGCCTCAACAGACTAAGCAGGCTGAGATAGAGCTATTGGAAAACACATACCAGAGAGGTCACAGGAATGTGTTTGCTCCACACATAGTGGAAGGGGCACGTTATCGCTTGCCGCCTACACCTACCTACAGTTAGTGGGAAAAGCCTTCAACCCCACAGGTGTGGTTGGTGGCAAAGAACTTAGAGAAGGGGCTATCACCTATTCCCAACTCTCTCCGTTTAAGCTATCTCTTAGGTTAGCTAAGGGGGGTGGTCCCTAAAGGAAAACTAAGTTAAAGATGTGAGATTTCTAGGAGAATTGATTAGAAGGAATTACTTATCAAAGATGACTCGATTCCAATATGTAAACAAGCATATAAGTATATGAGCAATATTCAATGATGTGTTCAAAATATAGATCAGTGCTTTAAAGTAGATGACAAATGCTTGCTCAAAAATGAAATTCAAGATATAATGACAATAATCCCACAAAGGAAGTGTTAGACCAAGATCACAATATACAATTAAATTTGCAACACCAAATAAGGGTATTTGCCAATGAAACGAGATATATCAATCATCCATAAGCATAATGATCATTAAAATGACAACATGCAATGAAGTTGTATGTAGAAGCAAATTTCCAAGTACCATAGAATTAAATTTGTTGCAAAATTTAAGGAATTAAAATGCTTGCATCCAAAATGCTTCTTGAGATAATATTTGCATGTGAATCTTTAAACCATCGAGATAGCAAAAATTTGGGAACTTTGCAAGTAAATGTGATGAGATAGTGCTCTTGGTTTATTTTATTAATTAGTTCTACAGCAAGGTTACAATTGAACTCTAATCCTCAGACCTCACCCTCGCCCAAATATTTGGATCTCACAGTGAGGAGTCCATAAAGGTAGAGGGTCCCTAAAACGTCTATTCAACCAACTTAAGTTGGAGGTAAATTTTAGAGATGCAAGTCTAGTATGAAAAGTGAAATGCCTAAATGATATGAAAGTGAGTTTGCAAGTGCTATGTAAAAGATGGAGATGATTCAATTAAATATGTTTCATAGTTAGAACAATAACTCAAGTTGCCATAAATTGAAAGTGTTATGCTTCTTTACTTGTAGTATATTGTGAAACTTATCCAAATGAGAAATAGATCACAAAACATAAGTGATGGCAAATGAGATTGCAAACTAGGAAATTTAAAGGACTATGTGATCTAAGCAATTAATGAAATGAAAATATGAGTTACTCACATGCAACTAAATTAGATTAGCAAATGAAATGATGAATGCAAGTGATTTAGTTGAGAAAATAAAAAAAAGAAAGAAAGTTAACCACTCAAAAAGATTTCCTCCCTCTAAATGAGTAGGTGAGATACCATGGGAAAAAACTTCCCAAGCTCCCTCAAGAAAAGTCAGCTCTTTATTAATGAAAGTGAGGCCCTCTTATAGAAATGAGGGGATTGGGAAGAGCTTACAATATGCGTTTTAAATTTGCTCTTTCCCAAAGTTACAAGTGTAAGATTTAAAAAAAAAAATTACTTGTGAGATGTTTACAAAGTAAAGGCTTAAAGCCTTGAGGTGAATGGCGGTTACAATTCCTCAAAAGAATGAGGCTTTAGAAGTAGAGGTGAAGTGATAAGGCAGAACTTGGATTTGAGGTTCCAAATGGAAGAGTGTTCCTTAGCCTATGCTTTAGCTCCCTTTCTTCAAACTTAGATTGCTTCCGAGAACACCTATAGGCAAACAAGCAAAAGAGTTAGCATGCCAAAGAAATAGTGCTGAAATATGTGAGAGGAAATCACATGCATGCGAAGGAAAAAGTTAGAAACTCAATGCAAGTATAAAATACACTTTATATTACAAATTCCCTCACTAAGATCAGCTTGAAAGAGTTGATTTAGTGAGTGAGAATTAGGATTTAAATCCAACAACTTAGCCTCAAATGCTAGATAAAATAGATATGTGCACAAATGAGAGAAGAAATATATGATTTTTTTTAGAGATGGAATAGAAGCAAAGGGCTCATGAAACCCCCTTTTAGATAAATCTCTTGATGTCTTATGAGATTGTTGGCTTGAACAACTTGTGAGACCTTTGATATCCTTGGAGCTGACTTATTCCAACCAAAGAAGTCTTCACACTCCAATAGACTTGGCAACTTGTCCTTTGAACACACAAATTTCTGCAAACCAATTGTTAGTGCAAAAGAAACTTGGGATATAGAGGCCACGTTGAGCTTGTCATTTCATCGAAAATAACAAGCTACAACAAGAGCACAAAACATACCAAGTCCAAAGGAGATCTGAGATAGCTACAAATCTCCCCTCCCTAGACAATAGTGCCTTCAGGCAAATGCAAAGAAAAAACCAACTAGATTGCAATGTGAAGTAAATAAATAACAACATCAAATGAAACTCAAGTGTACCTCGAAATTCCATTTTTAGTTCAACCCAGGTTAAGTCATCTTATTAAATCTCAATGAATTCCAATTAGACCCTTAAAGGCATGATCCATAGCCCAAATGTTTGACAAGTGCAGAGTATGGGATATCTTTAAATCCTGCTAAATCTATTTTTGGAGTGACTGAAGGGAAGTTGCTTGGTCACATCATCTCGAAGGATGGAATCAAGATTGACCATGAGAGAGTTGAGGCAATTCAAAAGATTCCTCTGCCTCACAATATCAAAACCCTTCAATCCTTCTTAGGAAAGATCAATTTCCTCCGGCGGTTCATTCCAAATTATGCTGAGATTGCTAAACCCATTCAAACCCTTTTAAAGAAAGATGTTAAGTTTGTCTGGGGAAAAGAGGGGAGAATAGGTTTTCAGGAAATTAAGGATTCTATTGGTAAGGCACATGTTCTAGTAAGCCCTGATTATTCGAAGGATTTTTTGATTTTCTCTTTCGCATCTGAAGATACTATTGCTGGAGTGTTGCTGCAAAAGAACAATGAAGGGTATGAGCAGCCTATTGCCTTCATGAGTAGATCACTTCAAGGTTCTGAGCTGAAGTATAGCACCTTGGAAAAGCAGGCTTATGCCTTAGTCAAGTCCCTTAAGCAATTTAGAGTTTATGTGGGGTATTCAAGAATAATCGCATATGTCCCTCACTCTGCAGTAAAGGATATCTTAACTCAAGCTGATTGCTTAGGAACTCGAGCTAGATGGGTCTCTAAAATTCAAGAATACGATTTAGATATTAGACCTACCAAGCTGGTAAAAGGCCAGGGATTGGCTAAGATCTTGATTGAGGGGAATGAGAAAGCGTTAGGAATGATTTGTCAAAATGATTTAGAATTAACTTCATCAAAACTTCAAAGATTGAGTCAACTAGAATGGTATAAAGACATTATCTATTACTTGCAAAATTTGTCATGTCCTGACCATTTAGTTGGCCATAAAAGAAGAGCGTTAAGGCTTAGAGCAACTAAGTATTGCATTGTGAAGGATGGTCTGGGTTGGAGAAATCTGGAGGGGGTAATACTTAGATGTGTTGATGAAGCTGAGGCCAAAAAGCTTCTATCTGAGTTTCATTCAGGATTTTGTGGAGGACATTATGCTGCTAAGACTACTACCCATAAAATCTTGAGAGCAGGTTATTTTTGGCCTTCTATTTTTGGCGATGTGCACAAGTATGTTAGAGGTTGCCAAGCTTGTCAACTTTTCACTGGGAAGCAAAAGTTAGCTTCTTTGCCTCTTCAGCCTGTGGTCGTGGAAGCTCCTTTTCAATATTGGGGGGTTGACTTTATAGGGAAGTTTAATGAAAATTCTAGTAATGGCTACTCATGGATTTTAACTGCCACTGATTATTTTACTAAATGGGTAGAAGCCATCCCTACAAGACACGCCACCGACAAAGTAGTGATGGATTTTCTTGAAGATAGGATTATCACTCGTTTTGGTGTCCCTGCTAAAATTACAACGGATAATGCCAAGGCTTTTAGCTCTGTCGAATTCTCATCTTTCTGCTTTAAGTATGGCATTGTCTTATCCCATTCATCAAACTACTATCCTCAGGGTAATGGTCTAACCGAGTCTAGCAATAAAAATTTGATAACCATAATCAAGAAGATAGTAGGGGATAATAAGAGAGCATGGGATAGCAAAATTAAATATGCTTTGTGGGCTGATAGGATTACAAAGAAGAGTTCTACTGGAAAGAGTCCCTTTGAACTAGTGTATGGCTTGGATGTTACCCTTCCTGTGCATTTGAGACTCCCAGCTTACCAATTGCTACAGAGTTTTACATTTGATAAGGATGCTGTGCAACATAGGATTGATCAAATTGTAGAATTGGATGAAACTAGGAGAAGAGCCTTTGAAAATTGTTGTAAAAATCAATCTAAGGTAAAAAGACATTTTGATAAATCATCTAGGAATAGAGTTTTTTCTAACGGTGATATGGTTTTACTTTGGGATCGCAGGAATGAAAAGCCCGGTAATCATGGTAAGTTTGACAGTTTATGGCTTGGACCGTATATCATCAGAGAAGCAGCGGGACAAAATTCCTACCATTTGAGCACCTTGGATGGAGAATCACTAGAGTTACCTGTGAATGGCCAACTGCTCAAGATGTTCCACAAAGAAAACATTTGATGCCATAGGGCATCCTTTTGTATCATATTTCTAACTTTATCCCTTGTCAATTTTGTTTAAATAGATTTCTTTCTTGAATAAATTGTTATTTCATGCTCTTAGAATAAAATTTCCATTTATGTACTTGATTTTATTTGATGTTATTTTGAATGGATACTGCTAATATATATCTTTGGTCGGTGGATGCAGATTCCAGGTTCTTGCACACTATCACTTCATATCTAGCATGCATCCCCATATGGAGCCAAATGTTGACCACTGGAGTGGCACCTGATGATAATGTGAAGACTCCATGCCCAAGGATGAACCAGAAGACACTTGTTCCATCAGATATCATCAGATATCATCATGTTCAACAGAGTTTTTAAACTCTACTTCTTCTTCTCATCATTTTCTTCTTCAGTCTTCAGATTCCGCAGCCCTTCGGGGATATTGTATAAATGTCACTAGCATGATGAATAAAGCCATGTAACAGGCCTAGGATGTTGGGACTCGATCAACAAGCGAGTACACCTTGGAGTGTTTTTTTACTTGGTTAATTATTCCTTCTTTTTAGCGGCGAATAATTTTCTAGGTTTTTTCACTCATTGCATTACCCCAAAGCCGGGGTGACGGCTTGAAGGTTGAGCCCCTAATGCATCTTAGTGTCTAGAGTCGATGTATATTACCATGCTAGGTCATCTCTGAAATTTCGCGGAATTTGACTAAGTCTAAGTAGGATTTTTTAATAATTACAAATTTCCCGCAAAACGAGATTTTTTAATTAATTTCTATGTAATGACGTAAATAAGTGGCCTTAGGAAATGTCTGGGGCATGTGACTACTTGAAAATCATCCTCAGAGACCCAACATTATCCTAGGACCCACTTTGAAGGTCAAAAAGTGACTTAAACTCCCTCAAAAGCCAATTTTCCTAATGTCAGTGGAAAAAATGAGAAAAAATGAGAAAAAATTAATAATTGGAAAAATTGAGAGAATTTTCCAAAGTCAAAATAAATCAAATTTTGACATGGAAATTATGTGGAGAGGTAAAGGGTGATGTGGCACCTATGTGGGTCCCACCACATAAGGTGTAGCAAGCTGAAGTCAACATTCCAAATGTGCCAAGTCAAAGTTCCACGTTGAGTTCATAAGGCAACGTATGGTAAAGGTTCAGCTTTGATTTAAATATGAAGAGATTAAAGCATAAAGTTAGAAGTGGGAATTAAGGTGGAAAACATTAAATAATTTTTTCAACTTTAAGGGGGGACAAGAAAGGTGACATGGCAAACCTTGTCCCCCACTTTGTCATACGTATATCCCTTTGGATTCAAAAGTGCAACATACAACAGATTTTTGGCATGTATTGCTTACGACTTTGGTGTCAAATTAAAAGGGGGACAAAACTGCCACATGGGACAGACTTTGTCTCCCACTTGTCCCCACATGTTGGCACTCAGAAATCAACGCAGCAAAGGGAATTTCCACGCAGACTTGAGAAATCGTATTACAAAATATTTGATTGAGATTAAAGTGGAATATGTCTCCAACAATATTCACTACACTCCAAGTCACCTTACACTTGTACGTTACAGCAGTTCAGTCCATCAAATATTCTCAACAGATTATTCTCAACGCTGCCAGTCACTTACAGCAAGCACGCAAAGCTAGTTTGATTAGATTTGAGATTGCAAATTTGTTGGGAATGCACTGGAGTTTACAGCGGCTAATTAAGGAGTGGTCTCCTCATTCCAACAGCGTTCAAACACTTGGACAACAGTGAAGATACACATAGGTTTCCAAAAAAATCAGCGTTGATCTTCAAGGGAGCACACACAGCCAGTCTTCACCACCTACAGCAGTTCGTTGGAAATCTACAGAAAGCAAGCAGCCACTTGTGCAAAGTCGTTTTTGCATTGGGATTATCTCCCTTCTCCACTTGTCATTTGATTTTTCATTGGGATTTGCTCCAATAGTTCTATTTAAATGAGCCTTGGGCTCTCATTGTAGTGGTGGTTTTTTGAAGCTTGTGCTTATTGTTACTATGCCGAAATTGTTATTGAGCTGAATAAAGGAAAGTCTTTGGGGTCATTAGCTTCTCTTGTGGTGCATTCTTTGGTTGATGAGGTATACTTGTTTCATTTGATGTTGTTATTTATTTACTTCACATTGCAATCTAGTTGGTTTTTTCTTTGCATTTGCCTGAAGGCACTATTGTCTAGGGAGGGGAGATTTGTAGCTATCTCAGATCTCCTTTGGACTTGGTATGTTTTGTGCTCTTGTTGTAGCTTGTTATTTTCGATGAAATGACAAGCTCAACGTGGCCTCTATATGCCAGTTTCTTTTGCACTAACAATTGGTTTGCAGAAATTTGTGTGTTCAAAGGACAGGTTGCCAAGTCCATTGGAGTGTGAAGACTTCTTCGGTTGGAATAAGTCAGCTCCAAGGATATCAGAGGTCTCACAAGTTGTTCAAGCCAACAATCTCATAAGACATCAAAAGATTTATTTAAAAGGGGGTTTCATGAGCCTTTTGCTTCTATTCCATCTCTAAAAAAAATTCATATATTTCTTCTCTCATTTGTGCACATATCTATTTTATCTAGCATTTGAGGCTAAGTTGTTGGGTTTAAATCCTAATTCTCACTCACTAAATCAACTCTTTCAAGCTGTTCTCAGTGAGGGAATTTGTAACATAAAGTGTATTTTATACCTGCATTGAGTTTCTAACTTTTTCCTTCGCATGCATGTGATTTCCTCTCACATATTTCAGCAATATTTCTTTTGCATGCTAACTCTTTTGCTTGTTTGCCTATAGGTGTTCTTGGAAGCAATCTAAGTTTGAAGAAAGGGAGCTAAAGCATAGGCTAAGGAACACTCTTTCGTTTGGAACCTCAAATCCAAGTTCCGCCTTATCACTTCACCTCTACTTCTAAAGCCTCATCCTTTTGAGGAATTGTAACCGCCATTCACCTCAAGGCTTTAAGCCTTTACTTTGTAAACATCTCACAAGTAATTTTTTTTTTAAATCTTACACTTGTAACTTTGGGAAGGAGCAAATTTAAAACGCATATTGTAAGCTCTTCCCAATCCCCTCATTTCTATAAGAGGGCCTCACTTTCATTAATAAAGAGCTGACTTTTCTTGAGGGAGCTTGGGAAGTTTTTCCCATGGTATCTCGCCTACTCATTTAGAGGGAGGAAATCTTCTTGAGTGGTTAACTTTCTTTCCTTTTTTTTATTTTCTCAACTAAATCACTTGCATTCATCATTTCATTTGCTAATCTAATTTATTGTATGTGAGTAACTCATATTTTCATTTCATTAATTGCTTAGATCACATAGTCCTTTAAATTTCCTAATTTGCAATTTCATTTGCCATCACTTACTTATGTTTTGTGATCTATTTCTCATTTGGATAAGTTTCACAATATACTACAAGTAAAGAAGCATAACACTTTCAATTTATGGCAACTTGAGTTATTGTTCTAACTATGAAACATATTTAATTGAATCATCTCCATCTTTTACATAGCACTTGCAAACTCACTTTCATATCATTTAGGCATTTCACTTTTCATACTAAACTTGCATCTCTAAAATTTACCTCCAACTTAAGTTGGTTGAATAGACATTTTAGGGACCCTCTACCTCTATGGACTCCTCACTGTGAGATCCAAATATTTGGGCGAGGGTGAGGTCTGAGGATTAGAGTTCAATTGTAACCTTGTTGTAGAACTAATTAATAAAATAAACCAAGAGCACTATCTCATCACATTTACTTGCAAAGTTCCCAAATTTTTTGCTATCTTGATGGTTTAAAGATTCACATGCAAATATTATCTCAAGAAGCATTTTGGATACAAGCATTTTAATTCCTTAAATTTTGCAACAAGTTTAATTCTATGGTACTTGGAAATTTGCTTCTACATACAACTTCATTGCATGTTGTCATTTTAATGATCATTATGTTTATGGATGATTGATATATCTCGTTTCATTGGCAAATACCCTTATTTGGTGTTGCAAATTTAATTGCATATTGTGATCTTGGTCTAACACTTCCTTTGTGGGATTATTGTCATTATATCTTGAATTTCATTTTTGAGCAATCATTTGTCATTT
Organism: Pinus albicaulis; assembly: GCA_034641835.2. Lineage (NCBI taxonomy): Eukaryota > Viridiplantae > Streptophyta > Pinopsida > Pinales > Pinaceae > Pinus > Pinus albicaulis. The sequence continues at coordinate 137,667 of JAXQQM020082816.1, read as the reverse complement.
ATTTTAAAGCACCGGTCTATATTTTCAACACATCATTGAATATTGCTCATATACTTATATGCTTGTTTACATATTGGAATCGAGTCATCTGTGATAAGTAATTCCTTCTAATCAATTCTCCTAGAAATCTCACATCTTTAACTTAGTTTTCCTTTAGGGACCACCCCCCTTAGCTAACCTAGGAGATAGCTTAAACGGAGAGAGTTGGGAATAGGTTGATGCAAATTTCCTTCTCTCGGGAAGTTCCTTGCCACCAACCACACCTCGTGGGCTGGGAAGGCTTTTCCCACCAATCGTAGGTAGGTTTAGGCGGCAAGCGATAACATCTTTTGGCGCCGTTGCCAGGACAAGTCTTCTTGTACCTCGGGAAAACGACTAACTTTTAGTTTTGCATATTTGAATTTTAGATTTAGATTCTTGCTCATGGCGACTCCACTCAATCCTAATTTTGTAAGAGTCTCTACTAGGAGAAATTCAAGTGGTCTAGTTGGCCCCTCTCCTGATCCCGAAAGGGTTTTTAGGAGAGAGGTTAAATAGACTTTCTCATAGTAGAGCTCTTGCTAGTCTTGGGCAAGGAGGCTATTTCGACATTCATTTGTTGTTTCAAGGACAAGTTGAGCCTCTAACATCATGAATGATCTTTTTGCTCCTTGTAACTTTAATAACATTAATGGCTATCCTCACAATATCCCCGACAAGGCTATTGAAAAGTTTCCTCTTCTTTTCAAGGTAACACTGCCATTAGCGCCTGCATCACATGTGAAGAACTTTAATGTTTGCATCTTTAAGTGGTGTAACGTTGCTAACTATGAGGATGTAAAGATGAGGCTTTTTGTTCTCTCTTTAGAAGAGGATGCTCTTGATTGGTTCACTCGAGCAACCTGCAAACTCGTATGATTCTTTACAAGCGATTGTTAATGCTTTCATGCAAGTATGGAGAGAGAAGAGAGAATAGTCATTTGATTAGTGCCATTAGCATCATGAAGAAGACTTAGAATGAAACCATGGAGGAGTTTAACAAGAGATTCAATGAATTGCTAAAAGTGATGCCCAGAATCGTTAAACCTCCGGATGAATTTCTCTTATGCTCATATTTAGATGCTTTTGGTGTGGATACCGCTTATGAATTGAGGAGGAAGGAACCTACAACTTTGGGTATAGCTCAAACGGAAGCTCTGAAATGGAGAGGGCTAGAAAGCACCGGGAACGAGACTTCGGTTACACTAGAGGGCCATCGAAACCAAATGATTCCAAAGGCAAAGGTATGAAGAGCCTACCCATGATCCTATTAAGGAGTTAACCCATCTCATCAAGACTATGGAAGCGAATCACACGAATCAAATGAATGCTATCCAAAATCGAAGCAGGCTGCCATGGAAAGGAATCGTGGGGAGATTCCCAAATCGAGGAAATGATAGATGCGAAGAGGGGTCCCCCCTAATGAACATAGGCCACCGTCAAATCCGCTTGAGTCTACTAACTAGTTGATGATTCAATGCCTTATTAGCAGACCAAGATGACCTACATGATGAACTCACTTGTCTCGGTGCAAAAAGGATCTTAGATGGTGAAATGGTCAGAACAAGTGAACAAATCAATGTAGTTGGAAAAGAGCATCATTTGTCCTTGGATAATTGGATGGGAGTTATGGAAAATAGTCAAAAGATAAGTCGAAGTCCCCATCCTCCTATAGTGTGAATAATTTTGAAGAGTTGGATAGGATCACCGAGTTGTATGGAGAGAAGCCTTCATCAAATCAGATTTTAGAGATAGCCAAGGATAAAGAAAGGGCAAGAAACAAGGGAAAGAAATCAAAATGCCTATAAAACTTTCACTCCACCTACATCTAAGTTAAATATTGATTTGGGAGGATGGATAAATAATGCAAAGATTTTGGTACTCGTGATCGAAATCATGAAGATTCCCTCCCAAAGATACAAGTTGTTGAAAGCTACTGATGCCCCTAATGGAAAAGAAATGTCAAATTTTTCTAAAGATAGATATGAGGATGCCCCTATCACTTTGCAAAGTAGTGATATGTGTAGAGATAACAGGGACCATCACCCATTTTTCATCACTATGTTGGTCAATGGAATGCTTTTGGCAGACACCGTATGTTTGATTCGCAACATCGTGTGTCATGACTAAGAAAGCCAGAATCGCTTAAACCCGAGGGCTTCGTACCTTACCACAACATTTGTGCTATGGATTCGAAAAATTATTGAGGTTTGTGGTTTGATAAAGGATCTTCTGCCACTTGGCAAAGCTCATCCCGATATTATGATCACCATGGATATTGTGGTAATTGATGTACTCGATGCATGGGGGATGTTATTGTCTAGAAAGTGGGGAGCTGATATAGGGGGTAGTTTGCAAATGGATTTAAGTTATGCTACCATCCCTAATAGTGAGGGCATCATGGTTAGGTTGGATAGGAATTGGAGAGAAAGTTTCACGTGGAAAATCCCAAGGAGCCTCATAATGAAATTGTATATGAATTCGATGACTGGGAAACTATGCTATTCGCTAATTCTATTGCTCCTTTGGAGAAGGAGGTGGAAAGTAAGAAGGATTGGGTATGGCACATGAATTTTGATGGTGCCCATTCAAGGTTTGGTAAGGGTGCTCTGACCAGCCTTACTTCCTCCCTGGTCATATATTCAAGTTTGCCTTTAGGGTTGGAATTTGATGCAACTAACAATGTAGCGGAGTATGAAGCTTTGTTGTTAGGTCTAGAGTTGGCAAAAGACTTGAACATTAAGATGCTTAGTATCAAGGGGGATTTCGATCTAGTCATTCTTCAAACAAAGAATAAATTTGCATGTAAGAATGATAGATTAAAGAAGTATCGAAATGCCGTTCGGGATAGCATGGAATATTTTGACGCATTAGATCTTCAAGTGATTCCGAGAGAAGGAAATAAACAAGCCGATGAGTTATCGTTGCCGCATCTACTCCATGTACTGAGAGAACTTGATGGATGATAAGGTCAAGATGGAGGTTATTTTTAGATCATCGGTTCCCCGATAATGTTGAGCATCTGGCAACTTCTTAATGAAGAAAACCAAGTGATTCGTTTTCTTAAATAATATGGAAGAATTCTCTCGTTCTGAAGGTTGGCCACAAGGAAGAGGGTTGTGAATATGAGGAGTGTAATGTTGTGTCAAATCCCACTCCTAGGGATCGTATAGCCATGGAACAAATGTTTGACAGACATGACGTCGTAAAGAGAAAAAGAGGATAAGAAAATTGACCCGGGGAATTTATTGAAGTAAACATTGGTACCTCTCATGACCCAAAGATTATCAAAATAGGGAAGGGCACCACCGAGGAGGAAAGGAAAAAAATTAATAAATTTACTCTAAGGAATATAGGATGTTTTGGCCTTTTCATATGAGGAGTTAAAAGGTTATAGGGAGGATGTTATGGAGCATACAATCCCGCTTAAGGATGAAAATGCCAAACCCTTCTGTGCAAAAACTTAGGCAAATAAATCCTAAGTTAGCCCCCTTGGTGCAAAAGGAGTTGCAAAAGATGCTTCAAGCCGGAATTATAGCTCACACTAGGCATTCCACATGGTGCTCAAACTTGGTTATTGTGAGAAAAAAAGAACGGATCAATCGTGCTATGTGTAGATTTTCAAATCTTAATTCAAATTTGTAAAAAGGATAATTACCCTTACCCAATATGGAAACATTGCCGCAAAGGTAACGGGGTCCGGAATGATGTCTTTGTTAGATGGATTTTCGTGATATAACCAAGTCACTTGAAGAAGAAGACAAAAGCATAAGACAACATTCACCACACTCGGGGGTACTGAATATTTAAGGATGCCTTTTGGATTGACAAATGCTAGAGCAACTTTTCAAAGGGCTATGGACTATGCCTTTAAGGGTCTAATTGGGAAATTCATTGAGATTTATCAAGATGACTTAACTGCCTTTTCTAAAATGGAATTTCTCATATTAGCCATTTAATAAGGTGACATTTACCAGGGTAGAGAGTATGGGATATCTTTAAATCCTCGCTAAATCTATTTTTGGAGGATCAAGGGAAGTTGCTTGGTCACATCATCTCGAAGGATGGAATCAAGATTGACCCCCGAGAGAGTTGAGAGGCAATTCAAAAGATTCTCCGCTCACAATATCAAAACCCTTCAATCCTTCTTAGAAAGATCAATTTCCTCCGATGTTCATTCCAAATTATGCCGGAATTGCTAAACCCATTCAAACCCTTTTAAAGAAAGATGTTAAGTTTGTCTCTGGGAAAAGAGGGGAGAATAGGTTTTCAGGAAATTAAGGATATTGGTAAGGCACCCGTTCTAGTGAGCCCCGATTATTCGAAGGATTTTTTGATTTTCTTCTTCGCATTCGAAGATACTATTGCCGGGAGTGTTGCCGCAAAAGAACAATGAAGGGTATGAACAACCTATCGTTTTCAGAGTAGATCACTTCAAGGCTCCGAGTCAAGTATAGCACCTGTTGGTGCTGTGCTTATGCCTTATGTAATATCCCCAAAGGGAAATAACCTGCAATACAACATGTAAATATGCCAAACGTATATAGAAAATACAATACGGGAACAAGTACACATAGAATGCTGCAACCGAGCTATTTTATTAATCCGAAAGTACATAGAGAGGAGTACAAGAAAATCGAATGAGTGCACCTATCCTTGCCCTAGGCAAGGGAGACCTCTCGTACAAACAATGGTCGTTAATAAGGACAACAACTTACTGGCCGGAACCTGCTCAAGACCGAAGCCGGAATGCACCGGAACTATGAGTCAAGAATTAAAAGATAGCTGATATCAATCTCCAAACTCCTCACCAATGAAAACGTCAAGCCCTCGCTAGTGACAAATACAGAACAAGATGTGGAGTGCTAGGGGCCGACAAGTAAACCACCGATGAGTGGACTGGCCTCGAATGCCGAAAACGCCTGCTGCTTCCCCGTCAACTCGCCACCGTACCGCCGTCCTCCCGATGGATCCGCGTCCCGTATGCTCGGGGACGACCGGATCCGAAGCCTCCAACCAGACCGCGTCTTATCCCCTCCGCATCGCGCGTCTTCTCCCAGATCGATCTCCGCTCGTTATCCCTCTCGCATCTATGGCCGGATCCGCCAATATCTCCTCGCATCCGCAATCTCCTGCCGGATCTATCAAAGCAGGCTCGCATCCGCACCCCGCGAACCAGATCCGCAACTACCCTTTCGCATCCGTAATCTCCAAGTCCGGATCTATCAATGTGCTCTTCGCATCTGCGCTCTTCGTCTCCTAGAACAAATGGCCCCTCTCTCTAACTCCGATCTCGCTTGCTTTCTCCTCCTAGAACAACCGTCCTCCTTCTCGCATCTAACCGCGTCCTTTCCCCCGGGAATGTCGTCCTCACTCTGCGTCGATCCGCATCCTCTTTCCTTGGAACAACCGTCCCTCCTTTTCGTATCCGTTGTACCCGCGCAAGGGCTTCTTCCTCTCCAAACCCTCGCACCGTAAACCGCCGCTCGCTTGCCACCGAAACCGAAAGGTGTTTCGTAAAATAACCTTACTAGGGGCAGCACTCGAAGTCCCCCCGAAGCTAAGGGTGAAACCGTAACAATCCTTACCAGGTAAGGTGCACCTCGAAGTCCCCCGAGGCTAAGGGTGAGATCTCCGACCGGAGACACTCGTGGTTGCACTAAACGCGTCGCGTACCGACTAAACAACCGGCGTGCCGAAGCATGTAAAGTCGTTAGCTCTCAATATCAATATCAAATCATGCATAACCAAAATGAGGTGAGAACCCCACCTTTTATAATGCTAAACTCCTCCAAAAAAAAAAACTTTAACCGCGTCCTTCACTCTCCTTGGCCCTCGCGCAGCTAATCTTGGGTTGGGCCTGGGGCGTCTCCCCATCATACTATGTGGACCCCCAAGGCCCCTCTCTAAGTTACAACGTCAATCAACTAGGAAAAGAACACTTTATTTATAAAGTGAGGTGACTAAAGTGAGGTGACCCCTCTTATTTCTCACTTTATTTATTATTTCTATCTAAAGCAGCAAAATTAGACAAAGAACAATGAAGGGTATGAACAACCTATTGCTTTCATGAGTAGATCACTTCGCTGTCTGGAAATGGGCATAGCACCTTGAAAAGGTAATATGCCTTAGTCAAGTCCCTTAAGCAATTTAGAGTTTATGTGGGGTGTTCAAGAATAATCGCGTATGTCCCCACTCGCAAGAAGGATATCTTAACTCAAGCCGATTGCTTAGAACCTCGAGCTAGATGGGTCTCCAAATTCAAGAATACGATCTAGATATTAGACCTACCAGCCGGTAAAAGGTCAAGGATCAAGTAAGATCTGACCGAGGGGAATGAGAAAAGCGTTAGGGAATGATTTGTCAAAATGATCCGGAATTAACTTCATCGTAACTTCAAAGATTGACTCAACTAGAATGGTATAAAGACATTATCTATTACTTGCAAAATTTGTCATGTCCCGACCATTTAGTTGGCCATAAAAGAAGAGCGTTAAGGCTTAGAGCAACTAAGTATTGCATTGCGTAAAGGGTTTTGTCCGGGTTGGAGAAACTTGAGGGGGTAATACTTAGATGTGTTGATGAAGTCGAGGCCAAAATGCTTCTATCCGAGTTTCCATTCAGATTTTGTGAGGACATTATGTCGCTAAGACTACTACCCATAAAATCTTGAGAGTCGTTATTTTTGGCCTTCTATTTTTGGCGATGTGCACAAGTATGTTAGAGGTTGCCAAGCTTGTCAACTTTTCACTGAAGAAAAAGTTAGCTTCGCCTTTCAAACTCGTGGTCGGGAAGCCCTTCTTCAACATTGGGGTTGACTTTATAGGGAAGTTTAATGAAAATTCTAGTAATGGCTACTCGTGGATTTTAACTTGCACCGATTATTTTACTAAATGGGTAGAAGCCATCCCTACAAGACACGCCAATCGACAAAGTAGTGATGGATTTTTCTCAAGATAGGATTATCACCGTTTTGGTGTCCCTACTAAAATTACTACGGATAATGCCAAGGCTTTTAGCTCGCCGAATTCTCATCTTTCTCGCTTTAAGTATGGCATTGTCTTATCCCATTTCATCAAACTACTATCCCCGTGTGGTAATGGTCTAGCCGAGTCTAGCAATAAAAATTTGATAACCATAATCAAGAAGATAGTAGGGGATAATAAGAGAGCATGGATAGCAAAATTAAATATGCTTTATATTGATAGGATTACAAAGAAGAGTTCCCCACTGAAAGAGTCCCTTTGAACTAGTATATGGCTTGGACGTTACTCCCCGTTCGTGCATTTGAGACTCCTGCCTACTAATTGGTTGCCAAAGTTTTACATCCGGAGGCGATGTCGGCAACATAGGATTGATCAAATTGTAGAATTGGATGAAACTAGGAGAAGAGCCTTTGAAAATTGTTGTAAAAATCAATCTAAGGTAAAAGACATTTTGATAAATCATCTAGAATAGAGTTTTTTCTAACGGTGATATGGTTTCATTTTGGGATCGGGCAGAATGAAAAGCCCGAGAATCATGGTAAGTTTGACAAGCTATGGCTTGGACCGTATATCATCGAGAAGCAATGACAAAATTCCTACCATTTGAGCACCTTGGACGGAGAATCACTAGAGTTACCCGTGAATGTAATAACTCGCTCAAAATGTTCCACAAAGAAAACATTTGATGCCATAGGGCATCCTTTGTATCATATTTCTAATTTTATCCCTTGTCAATTTTGTTTAAATAGATTTCTTCTTGAATAAATTGTTATTTCATGCTCTTAGAATAAAATTTCCATTTATGTACATGATTTTATTTGATGTTATTTTGAATGGATATCGCTAATATATCTTTGGCCTGCGGATGCAACATTCTGTGTTCTTGCACACCATCACTTCATATCTAGCACGCATCCCCATATATGGAGCCAAATGTTGACCACCGGAATGGCACCTAATGATAATGTGAAGACTTCCGTATGCCCAAGGATGAACCAAGACACTTGTGCCATTCAGATATCATCGTATATCAATATGTTCAAATGTGAGTTTTTTAAACTCTACTTCTTCTTCTCATCATTTTCTTCTTCGCCTTTCGTATTCCGCATCCTCAAGGATATTGTATAAATGTCACTAGCATGATGAATAAAGCCATGTAACAGGCCTAGGATGCCGGGACTCGTTCCGCAAGCGAGTACACCTTGGAGTGTTTTTTTTACTTGGTTAATTATTCCTTCTTTTTAGCGGCGAATAATTTTCTAGGTTTTTTCACTCATTGCATTGACCCAAAGCCTGGGTGACGGCTTGAAGGTTGAGCCCCTAACACATCTTAGTGTCTAGAGTCAATGTATATTACCATGCTAGGTCATCTCCGAAATTTCGCGGAATTTGACTAGGTCTGGTTAGGATTTTTTAATAATTAAAAATTTCCTAAGAAATGGGATTTTTTAATTATTTTCTAAATAATGATGTAAATAAGTGGTCTTCGGAAATCTCCGGGGCGTGTGACCGGGGCCGAAATTATCCCCGCAGACCCGCATTATCCTAGGACCCACTTTAAGGGTCAAAAAACGACTTATGGTCCTCAAAAGCCGATTTTTCCCCGATGTCAAAGGGGAAAAATGAGAAAAAATGAGAAAAAAATTAATAATTGGAAAAAATTGAGAAAATTCTTCGAAGTCGAATAAGTCAAAATTTGACATGGGAATTAAGAGGAGAAGTCAAGGTGATGTAGCAACATGTGGGGCCCACCACATAAAGGCATTAGTTAGGCCAAGACAAACATTTCAAAACCAAGTCAAGAGTATCATGTTGGTGGAATGAAATGCTACGTATGGCAAAATATTCACTTTAAATTTAATTTAAGCATGTTGAAAATAAAAGGAAGGCACATTAAAAGTTAATGGGGACAAAGGTGATATGGCAACCACTTCAGAGTTAGTGGGCCAAGTCAAACATAAGTCGTCAAGGCAATATTGAGATATTACGTATGGTAAACTATTGGATCAATGATTTAATACATCAGGATGGATATTAAAGTTGGAACTTTAATAAAATAAGTAAGTGGGGAATGGCTCCACCACATTCTTTGTCCACGCATAAGTCATTCAAAGGGAGATACGCACATGCCAACTACACGCGTCCACTCGTGCATTCACGCAAATTAACACTTCAAAGGAAGACGATTGGAACCGGATTTCACGTGAGAATTAAGAAGAAGTCTTACGTGGGAATTAAACTCCACTTATTCAACTTATTATCAAATATACACAATTAACGATGGAAAAATCTACACATTTTTTAGAACTTCCGTGGGTTCATGGGACAAATAAGTGACTTAAGTGGAAGTTCACAGCACTGCGTAGACCAAATTCAAGGGGATATCGCCGTGACCAAAGAAGGATATACGCCGCCCGTGTGCGCCCGCCACGCAGTTTTCGAGGGAGTTGTGTCTCCCATACACTTCGCTAAGTCCACAATTGTCCAAGTAGTTTGATTAGCATCGCTGATCCTCAAGTGAAGTATTTGGAAAATCAGCTGCAATGAGGCAGCAGCTTAAGGATCGCCCTAGGAAGGTTTTGTGAGTTAATAAATATGCATGTGCAAGCTAGAAAGTGTATTCGCCCATTTTGGAAGCCACTCTGATGTTAGCTTCACAAATACTACCTACAAGCATTTCTTGGTTCCACTTGGACAATTCTTATGCTACTTGTACCCGCTGTACTGGGATTATCTCCCTTCTCCACTTGTCATTCATTTTTTCATTGGGATTTGCTCCCGTAGTTCTACTTAAATGAGCCTTGGGCTCTCATTGTAACAAGGATTTTTGAAGCTTGTGCTTATTGTTATTATGCCGAAATTGTTATTGAGCGAATAAAGAAAAGTCTTTGGGGTTACTAGCTTCTCTTTGTGGTGCATTCTTTGGTTGATGAGGTATACTTGTTTCATTTGATATTGTTATTTATCGCAGAATTCAGTTGTTTTTTCTTTGCATTTTCCCCGAAGGCACTAATATTGTCTAGGGAGGGGAGATTTGTAGCTATCTCGCATCTCCTTGGGACTTGGCATGTTTTGCGCTTCACAGCTTGTTATTTTCAATGAAATGACAAGCTCAACGTGGCCTCTATATGCCAAGTTTCTTTTGCACTAACAATTGGTTTGCAGAAATTGGTGTGTTCAAAGGACAATATGCCAAGTCCATTGGAGTGTGAAGACTTTTTCGATTCGAATAAGTCAGCTCCAAGTGATATCGTAGGTCTCATAAGTTGTTCAAGCCAACAATCTCATAAGACATCAAGAGATTTATCTAAAAGGGGTTTCCACGGCCTTTGCTTCTATTCCATCTCTAAAAAAATCTCATATATTTCTTCTCTCATTTGTGCACATATCTATTTTATCTAGCATTTGAGGCTAAGTTGTTACTTTAAATCCTATTCTCACTCACTAAATCAACTCTTTCAAGCTGATCTTAGTGAGAATTTGTAACATAAAGTGTATTTTATACTTGCATTTAGTTTCTAACTTTTCCTTCGCATGCATGAGATTTCCTCTCACATATTTCTGAAGCGATATTTCTTTTGCATGCTAACTCTTTTGCTTGTTTGCCCGTAGGTGTTCTTGGAAGCAATCTAAGTTTGAAGAAAAGGAGCTAAAGCATAGGCTAAGGAACACTATTTCGTTTGGAACCTCAAATCCAAGTTCCGCCTTATCACTTCAATTTCCATACTTCTAAAGCCTCATTCTTTTGAGGAATTGTAACCGCCGTTCACCTCAAGGCTTTAAGCCTTCTTTACTTTGTAAACATCTCACAAGTAATTTTTTTTTTAAATCTTACACTTGTAACTTTGGTAAAGAGCAAATTTAAACGCATATTGTAAGCTCTCCCCAATCCCCCATTTCTATAAGAGGGCCTCATTTTCATTAATAAAAGAGCTAATCAAGTTTTGAGGGAGCTTGGGAAGTTTTTTCCCATGGTATCTCACCTACTCATTTAGAGGGAGAAAATCTTCTTGAGTGGGTAACTTTCTTTTGCTTTGTTTTTCTTTTAATTTTCTCAAACTAAATCACTTGCATTCATCATTTCGTTTGCTAATCTAGTCTAGTTGCATGTGAATAACTCATATGTTCATTTCGTTAATTGCTTAGATCACATAAATTGCAATCTCATTTGCCATCACTTACTTATGTTTTGTGATCTACGCCCATTTAGATAAGTTTCACAACATACTACAAGCAAAGAAGCATAGCATTTCAATTTATGGCAACTTGAGTTATTGTTCCAAGTTCTAACTATGAAGCATATTTAATTGAATCATCTCCATCTTTTACACAAAGACTCTGCGAACTCATTTCATATCATTTAGGCATTTCTACTTTGCATGCTAGACTTGCGTCTCTAAATTAACCTCCAACTTAAGTTGGTTGTATAGACATTAGGGACCTCCACCCCTATGGACTCCTCATTGTGAGATCCGACTTCGGCGCAGGGTGAGGTCCGGGGGATTAGAGTTCAATTGTAACATTGTTTTTGGAACTAATTAATAAAATAAACCAAGAGCACTTTATCTCATCACATTTACATTGCAAAGTTCCCAAATTTTATTTTGCTATCTTGACGGTCTAAAGATTCACGTGCAAATATTATCTCAAGAAGCACTTTGATGCAATCATTTTTTTTAAATTCCTTAAATTTTGCAACAAGTTTAATTCTATGGTACTTGAAATTTGTTTCTACATACAATTTCAAAGGCATGTTGTCATTTTAATGATCATTATGCTTATGAATAATTGATATATCTCGTTTCATTGGCAAATACCCTTATTTGGTGTTGCAAATTTAATTGCATATTAGATCTTGGTCTAACACTTCTTTTGTGGGATTATTGTCATTATATCTTGATTTTTATTGTTGAGCAAGCATTTGCTATCTACTTTAAAGCACTCGGTCTATATTTTGAACACGCGATTGAATATTGCTCATATACTTATATGCTTGTTTACATATTGGAAATCAAGTCATCTTTGATAAGTAATTTCTTCTAATCAATTCTCCTAGAAATCTCACATCTTTAACTTAGTTTTCCTTTAGGGACCACCCCCTTAGCTAACCTAGGAGATAGCTTAAACGGAGAGAGTTGGGAATAGGTGACAAATTTCCTTCTCTCGAGTTCTCGCCACCAACCACACCCGTGGGGTTGAAGGCTTTTCCCCACTAACCGTAGGTAGGTTTAGCGCAAGCGATAACACCGCCCATGACTCGCGCATCGCCACCGCAACTATTGGTGTACCGCCAGCCCCCTCTCAATATGTTGCATCTATGTCAGCTCATAGCACTGTCATCGCCGATCGCTCAGATCGTTAACTTCGGCTTGTTGAGAGTAACAACCGAATCTTCCGCCAAATCTTTGACAAACAACTCAAATGGGTTGCATCCTCATCATTGAAAGCTCCATAGGCCACAGACCGTGCCGGCATCTAAAGAAGGATGCACGCTATATCTGCATGCGTAATCGCACTTCTACACTATCAAGTCACATCGCCCTCCTAGGCCGAAATCGCCCATCACGCCCTCGCTATTTCACCGTGCCGTCCCTCTCCGAAGCTCTCACATTGCCGGCAGCCTCCGAAGACCGGCGGCGGGGGTGAGATTGCACCGGTGGCCGCGAGCCTACACGCCCTCTACGTCACATCAGCTTCTACGCCGTCGGCCGCTGCGTTCGCGCTCGCTCCTCCCAAACCTCCCGGACCGCCTACTTATGCCTCATCTCGTGGGATCTATGCACCCACCGCTCCACTTGTCCCGCTATTGTCTTAAGGCCGCCGTAGCTCGCTTGTGAACCAAGAGATGAGCCGTTCAAGGATCTCGCCTTTACTTCCATGTAGCTCCTCTACATGTCCATGTCACCCCACCTCCATGGTTCAAGAGCACTCATGGCTACACTACCCTTTCGGACCCATCATCCGCTACCATCGCTTTGGAAGAAGATGCTTCCTTGTCCTTCTTCTTTCCGGACAATGGCTGGAAAAATGTCCCATTTCGCCACATCGGAAGCACTTGATCTTAGAAAGATCCTTCTCTTCTTCGATCGCTCGATGCCAAGGTTGCATCTTCCTCCTCTTGCTTCTTTACTTTGTTCAACGCAGTATCGGTGGCCGGCTTCTTGGTGAACCTTCGTAGTTCTTCTTGCCATAGGATCGACCACAAGCCGTCCCAATCCGGAGGTCCGCTCCGCCCAAGATACTTTGGACAAAGGTTTCCACTCATCCGTGACTACATTGAGGGCAAACTCCCGACTATCACTACATCATCTATGGTTGCACCCATTGCGCTCGACTCGATCCCCGATTGACCGCATTCCGAAGAGGAAATGCTCGATGTCTTCTCCCTTGGTCATCATGAATGACCTCATTTGGGCCTCCAACAAGATCTTTCTTTGGACTAATTTTCCTCATATAGGGAAGTCAAGGCCTTCCACATCTAATTAGCCGTCTTCTCAGCCTATGTGTGGTACAATATGGTCCTTGATACCGTCCATTACCGCCGTTTGGCATGCCCGCAGCTTCTCTATGCTTCCGTAGGGAGATCCACATCCGTCGATGTGGCCGGACTGGCTCGCATGGTCTCTGCACCATATGCCTCAAGGACAATCAGATCCTAGCTTTACGTACGTAAAGTTTGAGAGGCCCTCTAGCCTATCCTAATAACACACCATGAGGAGCCATCTACTCCAAAATGTGTCACCCTCCTCTTCTCTATGCTAGAGATCTCTGATCTGTGTGGTCCTTTTCAACCGGGAACCCTCTCCTCCTATGACACTTGATTTCCCTCCTTGGAAATCTACCAAATCAACTATGATTCAAACTCTTCTTCTTTGATCCTTTGACCAAACTACAAGTTTCTCCTGCAAGAAACTCTCTCGAGAAGCCGATCTCTTCCCCAACCTTTGTCACTTGTGCTAAGGCTAAAATTTGAAAACTTCGTAAATTTAACTCCACCCGCCTCTTCTCGAATTTTCCGCAAATTTTCTCGCGTACTTTTCCGGATCTCGACAAATTCAGATCTCAATCAACAATACACCGGCCGGCTTCGCATCCAACCACGTTGTTTATGAGCCGCCTCTCGCGCAAAGAATTGCGTGGACTTGCTAGGACACAGCTGGGCCGACGCCGTCACCTTCCCTCTCGTGTGAGTCTCGGCTTCGAAAACCGCGCTCGTCCCTTCAGACCGTCATAGCCTTTCCAAATGCCGCGCCTAGATCCTTCAAATTCTTCACCGGTGACCCTTCTAGAACTGCAATTGCTCTAATACCATGTAGAAATTTTTGAATTTTAATTCTTATGCAAATTATTTCGTTAACCCGTTGCTTCTCCTACTTATACAAGTTATCAAATCGAATAAAATTCAAGTTAACATCAAAGCAAAACACATAACAGATCTCTACCAATTCAGATCTAGAATAAGCACATGCACACATAGACAAAGTGACACAGTTATTTCTGGACAAACTGTCCCCGGAAAAACCCAATGTGGGAAAACCGATCTTTGGCTGCTGGAGGGCTCTATTATTAAGAATATTTCTGAATACACAACTCTGGGTTCCAGATCTGGAAAACCCTACAGAGAAAACTCTAGATCTGCAGCACCTGGCTCATCTAAGACCAACAATACTGACTGATCCACACCCTCAAACGATATTTGCAGAACTTAGCCAGATCTAGGCCTCGAAACCCTAGATGCGCACTGGCGGCTCACCGTCGGCCTTGAAACCTCCAAATGCCTCAGTGACGCCCTTTGAAGGGATTATGTTACCCTCGTGGGTGACGCGATCTCTGTGCTCGTAAGGGTCTCGGCGTAACCCTTTGAGGGGCTTCACGAAAATCACGGCTGTCCGCTGGCACAACTGCTGGCTGTAGATCTCTTTAGCCATTCTTTGGTCTTTGTCTCTTATTCTTCTTCAGCTGCCTTCCTCTGCATTGTATTTCCTGATCTCTTCTCTGCTTCTTGTGTATTCTAAACCCTAGGATCAGATCATCCCCTTGGTCTAAATTCCCCTCTCTGCAACTGAAACACTTGAGAATTCTTAACAACCCCGCCCTAGAATCTCAGCTTAGCTTCAGTGCTCTGCCTCTGCGTGTTTACAAATGACCCCAAGCCTTTCCTTTATACTTTTCTCGTTGACAAATCAACGGCCAAGATTAAATTTTTAATCAATGGCTAAGATTAAAAGAAAGCTTGATCCATGTGACTTAAGACAATTTCATCACATGTTTAATTAAATTCACTTTAATTATTTTATTTTCCTAAGTTTTAACTTAGGAAATACATTAAAATAATTAATTAATTTAATATTTCCTAAACCAAATGAAATTTCCCAAATCCATTTCTGGATCTTGTAGATCAGGTGAACTCTATTCCTTCCTAAAAATTTGGGACCTAGAGCACAATTGATGCTACCCCATATACACAAAGTCTCAACACTCCCTCTTAGCATCAAGGGTGTGCTCTAGCAATACATCACACTTATGCATTACATGATTTTGGGCACTGGTTCTGTGCTGCTGAAGCTTGGCCTCCTGCCACTCAACTCTGAACTGCTGCTGCCATTCTGTACTACTGCCCATGACTCTGCCATTACCACTGCAACCACTGTATTGCAACTCCCTCTCAATATGCTGTGTCTGTGCTGCTCATAGCACTGCCACTGCTGATCTGCTGCACTGCAACTTCAGTTGTTGAGAGTAACAACTGAATCTCCTGCCCGATCTTTGACAGACAAGTCAGATGGGCTGCATCCTCATCACTGAAGCTCCATAGACTACAGATCTGTGCTGGCATCTAAAGAACGATGCACAACTACAAGTCTGCTAGCGTAATCAGACTCCCTCTGCACTACTGAAGTCACATCAGCTCCTTGTGCTAAAATCTATCACGTTGCTGCTACACTGCGCTGTCCCTCTGAAGCTCTCTGTGTTGTTGCAGCTTTGCACTACGTAAGCAGTACTGCACTGCGCTGCTGAAGTCACATCAGCCTTTGTGCTGCTGAAGTCACATTAGCCTCTGCGCTGCTATTGGTTCTACGCTACTGCTGCTATGCTCTGCGCTGCTCCTCTCGGCCTCCAGATCTGCCTTTGCCTCTGTTTCATCTGTGATCTATGCACCCAATACTCCACTTGTCCCGCTACTGTCTTAAGGTTGCCATAGCTTGCTTGGGATCCAAGAGATGAGCTGCTCAAGGATCCCGCCTTACTTCCATGTAGCTCCTCTACATGTCCATGTCACCCCACCTCCATGGTTCATGAGCACTCATGGCTGCATCATCTCCTGACCCCTCATCTCCCACCGCTGCTTTGGAAGAAGATGCTTCTTTGTCCTTTTTCCTTTTCTGGACAATGGTTGGAAAAATGTCTCATTTCGCTACACTGGAAGCACTTGATCTTTGAAAGATCCTTCTTCTTTGTCTACTTCTTTGATGCCAAGGCTGCATCGTCCTCCTCTTCCTTCTTTACTTTGCTCAACCCAGGGCTGTGCTGCTTCTTGGTGAATCTGCGTAGTTCTTCTTGCCACAGGATTGACCGCAAGCTGTCCCAATCTGAGAGGTTCGCTCTGCCCAAGATACTTTGGACAAAGGTTTCCCACTCATCCGTGACTGCATTGAGGGCAGTCCTGACTATCACTCCATCTACAGTTGCACTCGTTGCAGTCAACTGATCCCTGATTGACTGTAATCTGAAGAGGAAATGCTTGATGTCTTCTCCCTTGGTCATCATGAATGACCTCATTTGGGCCTCCAACAACATCTTTCTTTGGACTGATTTTCCCTCATATAGGGAAGTCAAGGCCTTCCACATCTCATTAGCTGTCTTCTTCTCAGCTATGTGTGGTACAATATGGTCCTTGATACTGTCCATTATCAGCCGCTAGGCATGCCCAACAACTTCTCTATGCTTCCGTAGGAGATCTGCATCTGTCGGTGTGGCCAGGGTCTGCGCTGCATGGTCTCTTAGACCATATGCCTCAAGGACAATCAAGATTCTAGCTTTCCATACTGAAAAGTTTGAGAGGCCCTAGCCTATCCTGATCACGCAGTTCATGAGGAGCCATCTGCTCAAAATGTGTCGGAGCTCCTCTTCTCTATGCTAGAGATCTTGGATCTAGGGTCCTTTTCGAACTGGGAACCCTCTGCTCCCTCTGACACTTGATTTCCCTCCTTGGAAATCTACCAAATCAATTATGATTCAACTTCTTCTTTGATCCTCTGACCAAATTACACGTTTCCTTTGGCAAGAAACTCTCTGAGAAGCTGATCTCTTCCCAAACTTTGTCACTTGTGCTAAGGTTAAAAATATGAAAACTTCAGAAGTTTAACCCCACTAGCTCTTCTGAATTTCTGCAGACTTTTTTCTAGATCTGACAGATTCAGATCTGAATCACACTGGCTGGCTTCAGACCCAACCAACGCTGTTTCTAAGCTGCCTCTGCGCAGTAATTGCGTGGGCTTGCTAGGACACAACACTGGAGAGCGTCACCCTTCCCTCTGCGTGAATCTCCTCTTGAAAATTGCATTGTCCCTTTAGATCTGCTTTTTTGCAGCCTTTCCAGCTGCTTTCTGCAGCTAGATCCTTCAGATGCTTCAGTTGGTGACCCTTCCAGATCTGCAATTGCTCTGATACCATGTACAAATTTCTGAATCTTAATTCTTCTGCAGAAATTATTTCTGTTAACTCGGTTAAGCTTCTCCTACTTATACAAGTTATCAACTGAATAAATTCAAGTTAACATCAAAGCAAAACACATAACATATCTCTACCAATTCAGATCTAGAATAAGCACATGCACACATAGACAAAGTGACAGTTATTTCTGGACAAACTGTCCCCGGAAAAACCTAATGTGGGAAAACCGGTCTTTGGCTGCTGGAGGGCTCTATTATTAAGAATATTTATGAATACACAACTCTGGGTTCCATATCTGGAAAACCCTATAGAGAAAACTCTAGATCTGCAGCACCTGGCTGATCTAAGACCAACAATACTAACTGATCCACACCCTCAAACGAGATTTGCAGAACTCAGCCAGATCTAGGCCTAGAAACCCTAGATCTGCCCTTGAAAGACACCGCGTTAGCCTTTGAAGGCCTCCAAATGCTTAGCGCTGCCACTGGAAGGGACTGCGTTACCCCAGAGTGGGTGATGTAGTCACTACGCTGTCCATAAGTGTCTCTGTGTAACCCTTGAAGGGCTTCTTGAAAATCACGTCGTCCTTGCTGCTGTTGCCGCTGCTACCTTCCACTGCGTTGTCTTTCCTGATCTCTTCTCTGTCTCTTGTGTATTCAAGACCCCGGGATCAAATCATCCCCTTGGTCTAAATTCCCCTCTCTGCAACTGAAACACTTCTGAGAATTCTTAGCAACCCCGCCCTAGAATCTCAGCTTAGCTTCAGTTCTCTACCTCTGTGTGTCTTTGCAAATGACCCCAAGCCTTTCCTTTATACTTTTCTCGTTGACAAATCAACGACCAAGATTAAATCTTTAATCAATGGCTAAGATTAAAAGAAATCTTGATCCGTGTGACTTAAGACAATTTCATTACATGTTTAATTAAATTCACTTTAATTATTTTATTTTCCTAAGTTTTAACTTAGGAAATACATTAAAATAATTAATTAATTTAATATCTCCTAAACAAGATGAAATTTCCCAAATCCATTTCAGGGTCTTGTAGATCAGGTGAACTCTAGTCCTTCCTCAAAATTTGGGACCTAGAGCACAACTGATGCTACCCCAAATAAACAAAATCTCAACATCTACGTGCCGTCCACGTCCCGTCTACCTTTCATTTTCCACCATCACCGCTGCTTTCCTTTGACTTTTCTGTAGAACATGATTGATAGTTATATATGATATAACTATATAATAAAATATAGTTATAATATATAGCCTAACTAAAATTTAATTCATTTTTATATGAAATTTAATTAATTTTAATTAATTTTTTATATAAGTCAATTAAAAAAAAATAGGATTAAGTTGCGTAAAAGAGTTAAACTGGCAGACAAATATACACCCCCCCAAACCCGTTCAATGTCGTCAATGACAATGACCAATTTCAGTAAAAAATTGATTGATCTTGAGAGTAAGATTACTAATCATTCTGATGACTTTAACAAAAAATTAATCGATCTCGAAAGTAAGGTTACTGGACATCCTTAAGATATCAGGAAACTTCAAGATACGGCAAATCAGATAGAAAGACAAATTGGGAAAAACCATAGTGAGTCCACAGATAATCATAATAAAACAATGTTGATGCTAACCACTATTTGTGACGAGATGAAGCTGTCGCAGGAACAAATATTCCAAAATATTGAACATAATCAATAGAACAATTCAACAGATTCAGGAAATCCAGCAGTTCATCATGAAAAAACTGACTTTCTAAAAACATCATCCCCGCACCATCAAGAAAATAGCAACGCGAATTTTCAAAATAAGCAGCTCTGAAATACATTCAATAATCAATACCCTTTTTTCGCTCCACCGTTAGCAGCATATCAACGAAGAGAAAAAATTGAGCTACCCAAGTTCGACGGTAACGAAAAAGGCAGCGTTGCGTGGCTTAATAACGACGAAGAATATTTCGAGATTTATGACATTGACAGTGATATCGAAAATATTAAGCACACTTCCATGACAATGGAAGGAGAAGCATATAATTTGTATATGTGGTGGAAAAAGACGACACTTGCTATCAGTTGGAGAAAATTTAAGGATGCGTTCTTTAAAGATTCCAAGGTATCAAGGAAGAAGAGTTCTTTTCAACACTCATCAAATTGCATCAAAAAGGAGATGTGGATGAGTACACTCGAGAATGGGAGACCTTAGCGACATGAGTGCCTGAATTATCAGAATCTTGTCTAGTCCAATCTTTCATTTCGGGACTTAAAACCCATCTACAAGTAGAGCTCAAGCTTCATGACATTACATCGATAGAAGTAGCAAGACAAAAAGCAAAAGCTGCTGAAAAGAAATTTGAAAAGATATTTTGGTCAAAGCCGAAAAGAGTATATTCGAGACAAAGACTTCCTCAATCTGCAAATATAGATAATACAAGATATGTCCCACCACATCTTCGTGAAGGAGAAAAATCTAACGTGGAAATACAAAGGATGAAAGAGGGCAAGTGCAAACGTTGTGGCGAAAAGTGGGACCCTAAGCATAGGTATTCTAAAGGAAAAGAGACAAATAATCTGTATAACTGTGAAGCAACTAATGATTCTAACAATGATGAATCAGATGTAGAAGGAATTGAAGACACCCCGGAGTTCTCTCCGGAACTAGATGACGAAAGCATTCCGCAAGTGTCATTATCAGCTATGACAGGTATATCACAACTCCAGACACTAAAATTCAAAGGACATATCAAGAAGAACAACATAATGGTTCTCATCGACACCAACAACACCCACAATTTTTTAGATTCAAGCATGGCCAAATGACTCAACATCTTTACATTTCCCATGCCCAATATGAAGGTAATGGTAGCCGACAATAGGAAAATTGAGAAAGTAGGGAAATGCCATAAGGTCAAATTGCAGATTGAAGACTTTAATTTAGAATCTCCATTCTACACCGTCCCACTAGGAGGAGTAGATGTGGTCATAGGTATCCAATGGCTACAAACCTTAGGTACTTATTCTACCAATCGTCAAAAGCAGTTTATAAGCTTTAAATGGGAAGGGCAAAAGCACAAGTTATATGGATTCCAAGCACCAAAAAACCAAATCGTGTCATCATCCCTGATGATGAAAATGATTCGAAAAGGAGCGCTAACCTATATAGTACAATGTCACCAATTAGAAATGTTATTTGCAAAAATGGTCAGTGAAGTTACTAGAAGTACAAGGGTTAATTCAGAAGCACGAAAAAGTATTCCAAGATCTGTCCATGAAAATGCCTCCTAATCTGGAAATTGAAGATACAATAGAAGTCAAAGCAGGATCAGACCCCGTCAACATCAAGCCGTATCGATATCCGCATCACCAAAAGATGGAAATTGAGAAGATAATCCAAGATCTTTTAAAATGTGGGGTTATCTCAAAAAGTAAGAGTCTTTATGCTGCTCCAGTTGTATTGGTAAGAAAGAAGGATGGATCGTTCCAGCTATGCATTGATTACAAAGGATTAAATAAGATAACAATTAAAAATAAGTTTCCAATTCCCTTTATCAATGAAATGCTGGATGAATTACATGGTGCAAATTACTTCTCAAAAGTAGACTTAAGGTTAGGCTATTTACAAGATCAGAATCAGGTTGGAAGACATACCAAAAACTGCGTTCCGAACACATGAAGGTCACTACGAATTTAAAGTAATGCCCTTTGGGTTAACAAATGCACCAACTACATTCCAAGCTACTATGAACGAATTATTTCGTCCATATCTTAGGAAGTTTGTACTAGTATTCTTTGATGATATTTTAATTTATAGTAAAACTTGGAAGGAGCACCTGGAACATTTGGATAAAGTTCTTACACTATTGGAAGAGCATCAGTTTTATGCTAAGAAATCCAAATGCACCTTTGGGAAGGAAGAAGTAGAATATCTCGGACACATGATATCCCATGAAGGAGTAAAAGTGGACCTACTAAAATCAAGGCTATAAAGGAATGGACCAAACCAGTTAATATAACCAAGCTAAGAGGGTTCTTAGGATTAACAAGATACTACTGAAGATTTATTAGAAACTATGCGCACAGAACTGCACCTCTTAGAAATCTTTTAAAGAAGAATTCATTTCCATGGAATGAGAAAGCAGGAAGGTGTTTTGAAGAATTAAAGGAAGTTATGTCCAATGCCCCGGTATTGACAACTCCAAATTTCTCTAAACCATTTATCATCGAGTGTGATGCCTCTGGATTCAGTATAGGTGCAGTGTTAATGCTAGAAGGGCATCCAATAGCTTTTGAAAGCAGGAAGCTCAATAAATGAGAGCGTCTTAAATCCACATACAACAAGGAAATGCTTGCTATTATGCACACACTGGCCAAGTGGAGACAATATCTGTTGGGAAGTAAGTTCTCCATCTGAACAGATCATAACAGTCTTCAACACCTCCTCCAACAAAAAACACTTTCTGAAGAAGAACAAAAATGGATTGAAAAAATTGCCGCCTTCGACATGGAGATATTACATAAAAGGGGAAAAGACAATATAGTAGCAGATGCCTTGCCTAGGAAAGACGAAGAAACAACACTACTTGCAGTCTCGTTTGTTGTTCCTGAATGGCTTAATGAGATCCGAAGTGAGTACGGCAAGGATCCAGAAATAACTGCTATAATCAATAACCTCCCAGGAAACTTAAAATTTGAATGGAAGAACGATACTTTATGGTACAAGGGAAGAATCTATCTAAATTCAAACTCCAAGTTTATATCAAAGGTACTCAAGGAGTCACATGATTCCCTGTCAGCCGAACATGTAGGATTCTTTAAAACTTACTACAATGCACGTCAATCATTCTTTTGGAATGGTATGAGTCACGATATTCAGAAATATGTAGCCGAATGTGTAGAAATTTCTGAATCTTAATTCTTATGCAGAAATTATTTCTGTTAACCCGGTTAAGCTTCTCCTACTTATACAAGTTATCAACTGAATAAATTCAAGTTAACATCAAAGCAAGCCACATAACAGATCTCTACCAATTCAGATCTAGAATAAGCACATGCACACATAGACAAAGTGACACAGTTATTTCTGGACAAACTGTCCCCGGAAAAACCCAATGTGGGAAGACCGGTCTCTGGCTCCTGGAGGGCTCTATTATTAAGAATATTTCTGAATACACAACTCTGGGTTCCAAATCTAGAAAAACCTGTAGAGAAAATTCTAGATCTGCAGCACCTGGCTAATCTAAGACCAACAATACTGACTGATCCACATCCTCAAATGGGATTTACAGAACTCAGCCAGATCTAGGCCTAGAAACCTTAGATCTGACCCTGAAAGACACTGCGTCAGCCTCTGAAGCCCCTGCTGGTCTCTGCATCAGCCTTGGATGGCCTCCAAATGCTCAACGCTATCACTGGAAGGGACTGCGTTACCCCAGACTGGGTGACGCAGTCACTATGCTGCCCCTAAGGGTCTTTGCGTAACCCCTGAAGGGCTTCCTGAAAAATCACGCTGTCTTTGCTGCTGCTGCCTTCCTCTACGCTGTCTTTCCTGATCTCTTCTCTGTCTCTTGTGTATTCTAGACCTAGGGATCAGATCATCCCCTTGGTCTAAATTCTCCTCTCTGCAACTGAAACACTTCTGAGAATTCTTAGCAACCCCGCCCTAGAATCTCAGCTTAGCTTCAATGCTCTGCCTTTGTGTGTCTTACAAATGACCCCAAGCCTTTCCTTTATACTTTTCTCGTTGACAAATCAACGACCAAGATTAAATCTTTAATCAATGGCTAAGATTTCATCACATGTTTAATTAAATTCACTTTAATTATTTTATTTTCCTAAGTTTTAACTTAGGAAATACATTAAAATAATCAATTAATTTAATATCTCCTAAACCAGATGAAATTTCTCAAATCCATTTATGGGTCTTGTAGATCAGGTGAACTCTAGTCCTCCTTCAAAATTTGGAACCTAGAGCACAACTGATGCTACCCCAAATGCACAATCTCAACACTTTCTCTTAGCATCAAGGGTGTGCTCTAGCAATACATCACACTTACGCATTACATGATTTTGGGCACTGGTTCTGTGCTGCTGAAGCTTGGCTTCCTGCCACTCAACTCTGCACTGCTGCTGCCATTCTGTACTGCTGCCCATGACTCTACTACTGCCACTGCAACCATTGTACTACAACTCCCTTTCAATATGCTGCATCTGTGCTGCTTATAGCATTGCCACTTCTAATCTGCTGCACTGCAACTTCAATTGTTGAGTAACAACTGAATCTCCTGCCCAATCTTTGACAGACAAGTCAGATGGGCTGCATCCTCGTCACTGAAGCTCCATAGGCTACAGATCTGTGCTGGCATCTAAATAACGATGCACAGCTACAGCTCTGCTAGTGTAATTAGACTCCCTCTACACTGCTGAAGTCACATCAGCTCCTTGTGCTGAAAATCTATCACGCTGCTGCTGCACTGCACTGTCCCTCTGAAGCTCTCTGCGTTGCGACAGCTCTGCACTGCGCTGCTAAAGTCACATCAGCCTCTGCGCTGTTACTGCTTCTATGTTGCTGCTGCTATGGTCTGCATTGCTCCCCCCAACCTCCAGATCTGGCTTTGCCTCTGCTTCATCTGTGATCTATGCACCCAATGCTCCACTTGTCCAGCTATTGTCTTAAGGCCGTCGTAGCTCGCTTGTTGATCCAAGAGATGAGCTGCTCAAGGATCCCGCCTTAATTCCATGTGGCTCCTCTACATGTCCATGTCGCCCCACTTTCGTGGTTCATGAGCGCTCATGGCTACATCATCTCTGTACCCATCATCTGCCACTGCTGCTTTGGAAGAAGATGCTTTCTTGTCCTTCTTCTTTTTTGGACAATGGTTGGCAAAATGTCCCATTTCACCACACTAGAAGCACTTGATCTTAGAAAGATCCTTCTTCTTCTTCGGCTGCTTCTTTGATGCTAAGGCTGCATCTTCCTCCTCTTCCTTCTTAACCTTGCTCAACGCAGGGCTGTGCTGCTTCTTGGTGAACCTTTGTAGTTCTTCTTGCCGCAGGATCGACCACAAGCTGTCCCAATCTGGGAGGTCTGCTCTGCCCAAGATACTTTGGACAAAGGTTTCCCACTCATCCGTGTCTGCATTGAGGGTAGTCTTGACTATCACTGCATCATCTACGGTTGCGCCCGTTGCAATCAGATGATCCCTGATTGACTGCAATCTGAAGAGGAAATGCTCGATGTCTTCTCCCTTGGTCATCATGAATGATCTCATTTGGATCTAACAACATCTTTCTTTGGACCGATTTTCCCTCATATAGGGAAGTCAAGGCCTTCCACATCTCATTAGCTGCCTTCTTCTCAGCTATGTGTGGTACAATATGGTCCTTGATATTGTCCATTATCAACCGCTTGGCATGCCCAACAACTTCTCTATGCTTTCGTAGGAGATCCGCATCTGTCGGTGTGGCCAGGGTCTGCTCTGCATGGTCTCTTAGACCATATGCCTCAAGGACAATCAGGATCCTAGCTTTCCATAAAGAAAAGTTTGAGAGGCCCTCTAGCCTATCCTGATCACGCAGTCCATGAGGAGCCATCTGCTCATAATGTGTCGGAGCTCCTCTTCTCTATGCTAGAGATCTTGGATCTAGGGTTCTTTTCGAATTGGGAACCCTCTGCTCACTCTGACACTTGATTTCCCTCCTTGGAAATCTGCCAAATCAACTATGATTCAGCTTCTTCTTTGATCCTTTGACCAAACTGCAAGTTTCCTTTGGCAAGAAACTCTCTGAGAAGCTGATGTCTTCCCAAATTTTGTCACTTGTGCTAAGGTTAAAAATTTGAAAACTTCAGAAGTTTAACCCCACCAGCTCTTCTAAATTTTTGCAACTTTTTTGCAGACTTTTTTAGGATCTGACAGATTCAAATTTGAATCACACTGGCTGGCTTCAGACCCAACCAATGCTGTTTCTGAGCTGCCTCTGCGCAGTAATTGCGTGGGCTTGCTAGGACACAGCGTTGGACAGCGTCACCCTTCCCTCTGCGTGATTTTACTCCTGAAAACCGCGCTGTCCCTTCAAATCTGCTTTTCTGCTGTTTTCTGCAGCTAGATCCTTCAGATGCTTCAGCTGGTGACCCTTCTAGATTTGCAGTTGCTTTGATATCATGTAGAAATTTCTGAATCTTAATTCTTTTGTAGAAATTATTTCTGTTAACCCGGTTAAGCTTCTACTTATACAAGTTATCAACTGAATAAATTCAAGTTAACATCAAAGCAAAACACATAACAGATCTCTACCAATTCAAATCTAGAATAAGCACATGCACACATAGACAAAGTGACAATTATTTCTGGACAAACTGTCCCCGGAAAAACCCAATGTGGGAAAACCGGTCTCTGGCTGCTGGAGGGCTCTATTATTAAGAATATTTCTGAACACACAACTCTGGGTTCCAGATCTGGAAAACCCTACAGAGAAAACTCTAGATCTGCAGCACCTGGCTGATCTAAGACCAACAATACTGGTTGATCGACACCCTCAAATGGGATTTACAGAACTCAGCTAGATCTAGGCCTAGAAACCCCAGATTTGCCCCTGAAAGACACTGCGTTAGCCTCTGAAGCCCTTGCTGGGCTTTGTGTCAGCCTTGGATGGCCTCCAAATGCTCAGCACTGTCACTGGAAGGGACTGCGTTACCCGAGACTGGGTGACGCAGTCACTATGTTGCCCCTAAGGGTCTCTGCGTAACCCCTGAAGGGCTTCCTGAAAAATCACGCTATCTTTGCTGCTGCTGCTGCTGCCTTCCTCTGCGCTGTCTTTCCTGATCTCTTCTCTCTTATGTATTCCAGACCCCGGGATCAGATCATCCCCTTGGTCTAAATTCCTCTCTCTGCAACTGAAACACTTCTGAGAATTCTTAGCAACACCACCCTAGAATCTTAGCTTAGCTTCAGTGCTCTGCCTCTGTGTGTCTTACAAATGACCCCAAGCCTTTCCTTTATACTTTTCTCGTTGACAACTCAACAACCAAGATTAAATCTTTAATCAATGGCTAAGATTAAAAGAAAGCTTGATTTGTGTGACTTAAGACAATTTCATCACATGTTTAATTAAATTCACTTTAATTATTTTATTTTCCTAAGTTTTAACTTAGGAAATACATTAAAATAATTAATTAATTTAATATCTCTTAAACAAGATGAAATTTCCCAAATCCATTTCTAGGTCTTGTAGATCAAGTGAACTCTAGTCCTTCCTCAAAATTTGGAACCTAGAGCACAACAGCTACTACCCCAAATACACAAAATCTCAACAGAATGTGACAAATGTCAGAAATAAAAGTGAAAATATTATGACACCTGGATTACTTCACCCCTTAAACATTCCAAATCAGAAATGGTAAGAAATATCAATGGATTTGATTGAAGGGTTACCTGTATCTGATGGCAAGGATAAGCTCTTCGTAGTAGTCTACAGACTCACTAAATATGCTCACTTTATTGCGATAAAGAAATCAGACTCATCAAAACAAATAGCTGAGATATTTTGCAAAAATACTTATAAACTACATGGGTTCCTGAAAGTCATTGTGAGCGACAAAGATGCCAAATTTAAGGGTAATTTTTGGAAGGAATTGTTCAGCCATACAGGAACCTACCTAAACATGAGTTTCGCTTACCACCCTCAAACAGGTGGACAAACAGAGGTTGTCAATAAATGTTTGGAAGCTTACCTACATTGTTACGCTACAGAAAAAAAGAAGAAGTGGTTTCAATGGTTGCATCTCGCTGAATGGTGGTATAATTCTACTTACCATACGTCAACAAAAATGAGTCCATTCCAAGCTTTGTATGGATACGAACCCCTGAAATGGAAAGATCTAGCTTCCGTCTAGACAAATCTACTAGCTATTAAAAACCAACTAGAAGAAACCCAAAAGATCGTCTAGACCCTAAAAGAAAACCTGAATAATGCAAGAAACCATATGAAGCAACAGGCTAACCGAAATAGAACTGAGAGAGAATTTGAAGTTGGAGAATGGGTATT
The DNA here is from genome assembly GCA_034641835.2 of Pinus albicaulis. Taxonomy (NCBI): domain Eukaryota; kingdom Viridiplantae; phylum Streptophyta; class Pinopsida; order Pinales; family Pinaceae; genus Pinus; species Pinus albicaulis. The sequence continues at coordinate 109,947 of JAXQQM020082816.1, read as the reverse complement.
TGTCAAGCTCCAGCCATACAAACAGTTGTCCTTGAAACAAAAAGGAAAACATAAACTAGCACCAAAGTTCTATGGACCATATCAAATTAACAAAAAGATCAGCCAAGTTGCATATAGTTTAAGCCTTCTAGATAAAAGCCGTGTTCACAATATCTTCCATGTATCATGCCTAAAAAGGGCACTTGGTGACCACCAGTCAACACAAACAACACTTCCATTTTTAGACGATGAAGGAAGGGTCATTTAAGAGCCAGAAGGTATCATATCCACCAGGGAAAAGAAGCTCCGATCTCGTGTAATCAAGGAGCACTTAATCAAGTGGAAGGATTTACTAGAAGAAGAAGCTTCTCGGGAGACCGAAGCATTTCATCAACAACATCCGTCGTTACGTATGCTTTGAGGACAAAGCATCTTTTGAGGGCAAAGCATCTTTTGAGAGGAAGGCAATGTTATATAAAAGTTATTAATTATTATTAAATGTAATTATATTAGGTTGTATTATGCAAAAGGGCATGATCTTTGCATGATCAAAGATCATGCCCCTTCACCAAGAGACACCACAAGGCTGTATTTAAGCCATGGTCTCTCCCATTTTGTAATCATCATATCATTCATCAATAAAATATATATTTCTTTCTATTTATTACTGGCTTTCGTGCTTCACTACTTCAAAGATTTTTTTTTCCCAAAGCTCTTTGGGTTTTCTTCAGTTGTTTTTGCATTTGGTGGAAGATTTTTTTAAAATTTTGTTGGGGCTTCTACATAGTTGATTTCAGAGGATTTTGGCGCTGATTTTCTCCAAAATTTTAGAGGGTAAATCAAGGGTCATGGGAATCAAGCCATAATCCCATTGCAGACTTGTATGCTACTCATTCTTCAGATGAGGATAAGGAGGATGATTAGGATGATGATTTTGATGATGATTGATGATTTGATCATTGATTTGTTGTAGCTGTAGCTTGTAGTATAATACTATGATCTATGATGTTATTTTTGACTATAAAGACCTTTTAGAGCCTGCTTCTTGATGTTTGTAACATTTTTGGTTCAACAATGTCTTGCACTAAGTGCTATTTTGGTTATATGCACTATTACTTGCTATATAAATAAAAACTTTTGCATGTCTGTGTATAAATCGTTTGAATTCATATGGATGCACATGAATGTATCCTCTTTTTCTTTAAAATATGAATATTTTATGTGTTTTTGGTAAACCGCTTTTTTTATTTTTTTTATTATCTATTCTTTCCAGTTTTTTTTGGTTCCGACCGGTTCTCGGTCCACAAGGTTTTCCGATTCGATGACCGGTTCGGTTTTGATAACATCGCAATTAATAAGGCGAACCTCTCCAATCATATGAAATGGTTTCTCAAATAAGTGCAATGACCCAAGGGAGTACACAATATCAATCTTCCCAACCAAGTCCACTTTGTCTCTCAGTCAAACACAATGATTCAAGGAAGAGAACTCAAAATCAGTGTCCCTGACCAAACCCACTGGTCTCTTAGTCAAACACAATGACATAAGGGATCACCCCAAGCCTAAAAACCTAAATCCTCAGCCACATTGGTTTCTTAGTCAAACTCAATGACTAAAGGGAGTAACAAGGATAATCTTCCCAACCATAAACCTTGGTCTCTCAGCTAAGCTCAAGGAAGATTGTCAATCACATGATGCTATATTCTCGACAACTCCAAGTTGTTCTCTAAAATAAGCAAACTTCATCCGGGACAATGGTTTTATCAAAACATCAGTAACCTGCTCATCAATAGGTACATATTTGAGCCTCACAACTTCTATCTGATAGTATTCCAGATGTATTGATACGTGATCTCAATGTGCTTCGACCTGCCATGAAAAACTGCGTTCTCAGAAAGCTTTACATAGCTTTGATTATCACAATATACAATGGTCGATTCCAACACTTGATCAAACCCACCAGCAAACAACTTACGAAGTCACATAGCTTCACAACAGGCTAAAATGCAGCTATATACTCAGCTTCAACCGTACTATAAGAGCAACAGAGGTTTTCTTATTACTTGACCTTGGAATTATAACAGAGCACAAGCTAAAACAGGAACCAAAAGAGCTCTTTCAATCATGAATGCATCTAGCCCCAATCAACATCAATAAAACCATGCAACTACCATTTTCCATTAGAAACACATCTCAAACCATAATCATGGTGCCACATAGATATCTCAATATATGTTTTGTTGCAACCCAATGCACATGTCGGGGTTCAACCAAGAATTGGTTCAACATGTTCATTGCATAGATGATATTAGGTCTAGTGTTCACCAGATAGTTCAATGAGCTAATCAATTTGCAATACATAGAGGGATCAATCATCAATGCATCTAGCCCAATCAACATCGATCAAACCATGCAACTACAATTTTTCGTTAGAAACATATCTCAAACCATAATCCATTTAGATATCTCAATATATGTTTCGCTGCCACCCAATGCACATGTCAGGGCTCAACCAAGAATTGGCTCAACATGTTCACTGCATAGAAGATATTAGGTCTGTTGTTCACTAGATAGTTCAATGAGAAAATCATTTTGCAATACATAGAGGGATCATTCAGATCAAAATCATAGTCTCGTATCTTTTTCAAATTTGTCACAATGTGAGTGTCCATGGACTTATAGTTCATCATGCCAAATTTTTGAAGGATCTTGATAATGTACTTTCCTTGCCCAACAAAGATTTCACCTAGCTTTTGCCATATTTTCAATCCCAAATGGTTATGCATAAGACCAAGATCCTTCATCTCAAATTCAGAAATCACGTCCCTCTTACACTGGACAATGAGAACCTTGACCCCTGTCAAAAATAGATCATGTACATACAATAGCAAAATCAGGGGCTCACCTTCAACAAATTTTTAGTACAAATTTGGATCAAATTTAGATCCCCGTTGGTGTCTTGAAAGGTAGCCTAGATGACAGCTGGATCCTTGTTGATTTGGTGTCTTGGCAGGTAGCCTAGATGATAGCTGGATCCTTGTTGAGTTGGTATCTTGGCAGGTAGCCTAAATGATACCTGGAACCCTGTTAGGGTTGGTGTCTTGGCAGGTAGCCTAGATGACACCTGGATCCCTGTTGGGATGGTACCTTGGCAGGTAGCCTAGATGGTACCTAGATGGGTTGATACCTTGGTAGTTAGCCTAGATGGTATTTAGATCTCTAGCATTGTGCATGCTATTTTTTGATACTCTTCTTATGAGAACTCTTCAGAGAATCCCTGTACCGGTTGTATAATTATCTAAGTAACATGACACGAGGACACGAGACACGGAGGACATGTAAATACGAGTATTTGACACAAGACACCGTGACCTCGGAAACAGGGCACGAGGGACACATTTTATTTATATTTGAAATATATATAATAATAATAATAATAATAATAATAATAAATTAATATTAACAAATTACAATAGTCAATGACTCATGAGTCATTAAAATTTAAAACCATAACAGTGACTTGAAATTTAGAAGAACTTAGATATTAAAACCATAAAATGCAGATTTTCCATAAAGTTATCAAAATCAAAATGTATTACATAGATACTGAGGGAATGCCACTGTAAAATACAAAAGAGTAGATACAAAATAAGTAGGAACCACGTCACTAGCCACAAGTCCGCGACTCATAGTCTATAGAGTGATCAATAGTCCATGTCCTCCTCCATGTCATAATCACCATCAGCTGTCATAGTCCACTCCCTAAGTTGCTAATTAAATTAGCAATCATTGTATGTGGCTTTTGCATATTTTGAATGGTTAATTTCTCAGCTGTTATAGAGTTTGTTTTGCTGTCATAAACTTAAGAATTTTCCCTAATTTAAATTTTACAGCATATTTGAGTTTTTCATGGTTTGGTTGTGTTCCGGGACCCTACTTGAGACCCGCTGGTGGTGGTCGGATGGGAGGTAAAGTTGTGATTTTCATCACATGACAGCCTACAGGATTTTGTGCAATTTCATGCGCACTTGGTACCTAGAACAAAGCAGCTACAACACTGGTAAAAGGTGATTGAAGCAGAGTGATGGCTCAGCAGTTGACTATCAAGTTCAAACTTCAGGTCTATAAACACTGAACAGTCAACCTTTGGGCCTCAAGAAAAGAAGATCATGTTGCCTATGCTGAAGCCTGAGAGTCGAGACTGATGTGCCTGCCTTTGGGGTGGATTTGCAGACACAAATTTGTCCCTAGTTAGAAGAGCATACATGCATCAGGTTGTGGTAATAGTTAGCGTTTATCATTTACTGGCAAATGCTCTGCTCCAAACTGCTTTGGATTTAGATTATTGCTAAAATAAATCTTTTGTATGAGAAGAGGGGGCTCCAAATAGACGTCTACATCATAAAAAGGCAGTAGACCAGTACTTCAGATAAGATATGTCAACAGTGAACACTCAACAGAAACGAATGGTGGGTCGATTTTATAAAATAGCAGCAGAGAGGAGGTATGTGGGTCGATTTTATAAAATAAAAATGAAGAGAGTCGACAGCGGACGCTGTTTTATTTTGTTTGAATTCTTCCATCTATCCTATCCGCATGGTTACAAAGGAGAACCGGGGGATAAAATTGCTAACCACTAACCACTATCAGTCACAAATTGCTTACCTGGAGGCTGGCACCATGCACGCTGAACCAAATGAAACTCCACTAACGCTGCTCGACCAAAGGAATCTTGACTTCCAGCGATTGCTCGATCTCACGCATACAAATCTCCACTTCCAGCGACAGTAAACGAAACTCCATTGACACTGCTCGACCAAAGGAATCTCGACTTCCAGCGACTGCTCGATCTCACACATACAATCTCCACTTCCAGCGACGATAATGACTCACGCATACAAATCTCCACTTCCAGCAACCACAGCGACTCACGGATAAAAGTGACGGAATGAAAAAATACTTTGGCGTAGGCTGTTTTTTTATGTTTTCGTGTCACGTGTCCAGAATTGGGGAAAATGTTAGGGCACGTTTTCTAAACCTCAAATACGCGTGTTCAATGCGAAGGACACGTTTTCAATTCGAAGGACACGTGTCACATTTTGGAGGACATGACCAAAAACGTATTTGACACGTTTTAGGTCGTATTTCGTGTTCGACACGCGAAATACGGGACATGTGACCTTGGAGGACGTGTCCTGTGACTTAGATAATTATAAATACCTCTCTAGTTAAGAGGGAGTGTTGAAAATGTAACTATGTTCGGTCTTCATAATTGTCATTGTACTCATGTTATTCTGTATATCTTATGTATCTATCAAAATAAGAAAGAAAAGAAGAAAAAAAATTATTATTTTTCAAGCATGGGTTTCACGCTTCATTTAAGTGGTCATCTAGGTCAAGCATGCATTTCATGCTCCTAGGGTTTGTTAAGTCTATAAGAGATGGGTCATGAGTCAAGAAAGTCTTTGTCCTATGTATAAGACCATATTGGGCAATTTGTAACAAGAAAAATAACTGCTTTTGAGTCAAAATTGTCAATATTGACCTCCAAGACCATGTCGACTATGCTTGTCCAAGTTGGCCAAGAAGTGGCTATTCGACCCCTTGAAAAGGATATAAATACAAGTGATTTCGACCTCATTAGCAACCATCATCACAAGAAGTTCGATCTGCAATAGAATAGTGCGAAATTAAGGAAGAAGCCAAGAAAGTCAAAGGAGAGAGAAGTTGAAGCAAGGAGGAAAGAAAATCGAAGTTCTTACCTAGTTTTTGGACTATTTTTTGTCACATGTGCGAAATTCTGAGATGCTGCAGGGGGCCGAAGTTGCAGACCTATTGCAGGTCTGAAATTTAGATGCTGGGGGCCGAAATTCTAAGTTGCAGTAGCTCTGGAAGGGTTTGACCCTTGTTGACTTGGTTTGACTTTGACTAGTTGGAAGGGCTTTTGTTGGAGCACTGAATTGGTGCCCAGATGAGGTCTTGGTCTGGGGTTTTTGGTCTTGGAATTCTCATTTGAAGCTATTTCTATAAGAAGAGAAGAATTTTGACTGGGTTTTCCCCTAAGAGAGGGGTTTTGCCCTAGCTGAGAGCCTACATCTTGTGTTCATTGTTTTTGTGATCTTCATTGTTTTATGTTTTTGGTAATATAATATCACAAGCAATTATCAAGTAAGAGAAATCACCCTAAGTGCTACCATATAGATTTCTCAACATGGAGCCACCTACAACAAACAATTAGCCGCATGGAACTCAATTTATTTTATTGGGATTGACAATAATTTGCCACTTGTTTGATGGATTGGTCATTGGGATTTGCTCCCTCAACTCTATATATTGTACTCTATGCTCTTCATTTCGATCATAAAAAAAACGAGCTCTTGTGCTTGGGGAGATTATCTTGCTTTGCATACTTACATTTTGGTGCAATAACAAGACTTTGGGGTTCATATGTGGTGTTCGTCTTCCATGGACATGATATGATTTCTAGTTATGTGCTTATGTTCTATGCATAGTATTGAAAACCGGAACTGGCGATCGGATTGGTGGACCTAATGAACCGGTAATCGGACCGGAACCGGTCTAACTGGTACTGGTCAGGTCTAAACGAACCGCTTTTTAAAAAAATACATTAAATAATTATTTTTTAATAAAAAAACTATTTTTAAGATTTGCAACCATGATTCCAAGCCAATAGAGACAAAATATGCAAAGTTTGCTCATTTATATACCATGTAAAGGTGAATATATTGAAATGGCACCGAGTGCAATACATATCGAAAAAGTACATAAGCAATGAGGCTCCAAATGACCCATAAAGTCCAAAAACAATGCTACAAGCTATGAGCATTGAGGTTATTGGCCTACATAGTACAGTGACAGTCTACTACAAATCTACATATGTGATATTACTAAATTCTAACTTATGATCAACATTATCACTTGAAACTTCTAATCATGATCAAAGTTCAAACTCAGTTGGTTGAACTTGAGTCTCCCGACTCTTGATTGCCAAACTTTGCAACTGCTTCAGTCACAAATTTCTCTATTGGTTCAGTGACTTGAGTCTCAAACTTCTGAAGGTATTCTGCCCTAATATGCCCTATTACTTCATTTGGTGCTCCACATGGCTTTACATGGCCTCTTATCCCAACCAAGTGTTGCTTGAACCTGTAAATACACCCTCCTGCAATAGATTTTTGGCAATATTTGCAAATCATTTTGCTATCAATTATATGATAATGAGCCCATGCAGTATCCTTGCCTTTTGGAGGCATGATGGCTACTACTTAGCTCAAGCGGTAAGCTTCAAACTCCAACAAAAACTCAACACTCTCCAAGCTCTCAATCAAACTCACAAAATCTCGAAATGAGATGGTGTGAGACAAATGAGAAGCTGCCGCTGCGTATAAAAGATTGGAGAGGGTCTCCAAGATAGCTCCAACTCCAACTCCAAGAATCCAAGATCGCTGCTCCAACAAACACTCAACACTCTCCAAGCTCTCAATCAAACTCACAAACTGCAAATGAGATGGTGTGAGACAAAGGAGAGGCTGCCCCTGCTTATAAAGGATTGGGGAGGGTGTTTTTGGAGGGAAACAACCCTCCCCTTCCCTCCAAATCAAACCTAAACACCCTTGCTGGCTGTCCGTGGGTCCCTACAACAATGTAGGTGCTGACCGGCCAGAACCGGCCGGTTTATGGATAAACCGGCCGGTTCTGTCCTTAACCGGCTGCTCAGCACCGGTTAACCGGATTTTTAAGGCTAAGTGCAAGGGAAAACCGGGTTTTACAGCCGGTTTGGACCGGCCAATGGTCTGACCGGTTTCTGGTTTAGACCGGCCGGTTTTCAACACTATGGTTCTATGTGCTATAATTTCCATTGTTATTCCCATTCATTATATAGATATATTAGTGTCTAGTTACCTTGCACTAGTATTTAGATTGGAGAATTATTCTAGAATTGGACATTTTAGCTGATATCTGGTTAAATTGCTGAGATTTCCTTTTCATTATATTATCTAATCCCAAATAGATCTAACAATTCATCTTGAGTTTGTGTAGAACTTCTTGTGAACTAGATCTCAAGCGTGAGTGGAAGTTCTCAGTTGGACTATCCCACTCTTGAGGAAAGAAGTGGACGAAATCATTTTTTTTTTTCTCCCAAGTCTCATCATTTGATTTATGTTGCAGGGGTCTCCTTGACCTTGACTTTGTGGCAAAATATCTACTTCAAAACTATTTTCTCAAATATATATTGTGCTACTGCTTATATTGAATCAATTTGCTAATATAGAGCAATGCTATTGGGTAGGCTAGGAAAGGAGTTATGCTCTAATCCTTGATCTAGTTTCCTTGTAGATTATTTGTACATAGTTTGTCACATTACTCCTTTGTATCATCTATTAAACCTTGGAGCGCATTTTGTAGAAAAAAAACAGATTTATTTAGGAATTTCTTCATGTTAAAATTACATGTTCTTTGCATAGGACAGTTACTTCAGAATTCCATAGTAGCCCATTTATTTAAGCCATATCATTTCCATTAGCAATCATATGAATCATAATTGAAGAAAGAACATAAACAATAGATCTAGAAGACAAGTCAAGACAAGAGAACACAAGGATATGGCTCAAGCCAGGGAAAAACCCCAAGATGGGGAAAACCCTTGATCAATTCTTCTTACTATCAATATTAAATGTTCAACAGAGAGAGAGTACAATAATTCAAGGTCAAGATTGACTTGCCAATTTGGAGATTCAATATCAGTGTCCTTAGCTACATAGTTGCCTCCACAATGCTATTTTGGAGAGGACAATTTGTGCCCTCTTAGGCTTGAAACATACTGCTGTAAAAGCTTTTGAATACTGCTGTTCAGGTTAGGTTTTGATGGCAAGCTACAACAACAATCTATCTCTGCTACAGGATGGATTTCCTTCAAGTTGATCAACCCACATATGATGGAATAAGTCTGTTGGCAGGCTGCTATAACACCTTGTCCTAACCTTCCAAACCTGTACTTGACTGCTGCCACCTTTCAAATACCTCTGCTGCTGATCTGGGCTAGTAGCCAGTGTCAAAAAAAGTGATACAACATCCAACACAAAAGCTTCAAGAGATGCGGCCTCTTATTAGTCCTCTGGTCCCTTTTCAAGGGAGATCTATAACTGCAGCCCTCCTTAAGCACACAAATAGGGCTGCAGCTTTCTATAAGGTAGAAAGTCCAACCAAGAATGAGACCAAGCAATATACAAATGACCATCATGACTGCAGCTTCCTTTCTGCTACAATTCTAACACATAACTACCCACAAACAGTCAAAAAAATTCGAACCAACCTCAAACAAGCTCGACCCCGTTCTTGAGGAACTTGGCCCTTGAGATAGCCCATCCAAGACATCAATTCAACCCTTCCTTCTTCTCTTGAACATCCCTTCCTTTTGCGGCCATTTCAGAGAGAGAAAAAGTGTGATAGGATGATTGAAATGAGGATGTAGGCTCCCCTTTATATACAAGATGGAGGGAAGGTCGACCTTAAAATTTGGAGGCAAATTTGAAATTTAAATTTTTGATTTTTCCCACCTAAACAAAATTATGTTTTATAGCATTGTAAACAAATATTTTCCTTGACCAAATTTGACGATCTTTAGATCAATTTTAATCCTCCTGAAAAGAGGAATTCAATAGGATTATTATCTCCATCAACTGGAAAAACCAAAGTGGAATTTGGCCCTAGTTGCCAATTTTAACACTCCCTCTCAACTAGGGAGAATTCCACCTACCAATCCATCTGCTGCCATAGATCATCATGCCATCCTGCCATCATGAACCATCTATGTCTTCATGAACCATCTCTATCTCTGTTATGCTCTACTCTGCTCTGCTTTGTTGAACGCTGATATGAATAATAAACAGGAATTGATCGAGAGTGAGTCACAAGACCTTGCCACTCTCCACTGACAAAAGTCAGTCCACAAAACCAAAGAGTGAACTCCAATCAGACTTGATCCCAAGTGATCAAGTTGAAGTACACAGTGTATCCTAGTCATAGGGAGTATGACAATACACGATGCATCCATTGCTAGTGCTATGGTCCGTAACCACTTTTCCCAACTCATTGGCCAGATGAGAGGTACTTCCCATGTGTCCCAGACAACATGGGTAGGATGATGCAGGAACATCAGCAGGTAAAGAATATATCACATCTTGCACATAATCACATGTAGGGAAAGGAGAAACCACATCCTACAGACACACATCACAATCACATGTAGGGAAAGGATGAATCACATCCTACAAACACATATCATAACCATATGTAGGGAAATGATGAACCACGTCCTACATGCATGAAAAACATCGAGAGTAGGGAAAGGATGAACCACCTCCTACACACATGCAAACCAACAACAGTAGGAAGAATCCTACATGTAGGGAAAGGATGAACCACATCCCACCGACATGTCAACCATCAATCGCAGAGAATGAACATCCTACAGGTGGGGAAAGGATGAACCACGTCCCATTGACATGTCCACAAACAGATGCCTGAATGCATTTGTCACTGGGGTACCCGCAAGGGAAGGTGAACCACTAATCCTATGCATATCTCATCACATGTAGGGGAAGGTGAACCACTCACCCTGCACACGTGTCCGCAAACGTAGTGGAAGGTGAACCACTCATCCTAGTGCCTCAAGCCCCAAGGATCTCCCAAAACTCAATCTTCAGCGAATAATCCCTTCATATAGGTAATAGTGCCAAGTTGATTTCTGAAAGCCAAGACTAATTCTTGGAGATAATATTGATGACTGGATCGTCAGAGGGAGCCTCATTGGTCTACCTATCAGCATATAGATGTATACATGGGGATGCACAACTCACTGAAGAGTTTCTTATGACAAGGCATACCAGCAGCAGTGATCACAACAGTACTTGTCAGTTTACATAAAGTATTTAACTAACTTTACTCCCTCTTATTCAGGGAGACCCCAAGCCTAAGCTTGTCTCTATCATGAAGGTGCCCCAGTACCTGTTTTGCAAAAGAAATTTCATATGACCAGACTTCCTTTCATGCTGAAGAGAATCCATAATTTTGATAGTACCCTTCCATAGAGAAATCCTTTGCTATAATATCCAGGAGATTTCAACAAGTGACTCCCTCTTAGGCAGATGAAGTATGCTATTCCTTTTAGAGATGGACTGTAAGCTAGTCATGCATTCGCTCATTAAATGATCATCAGAACTCTTGCTACAAAATTCAGAGGTAACTTCAAAATGTGATTCATCTAGAAATACATGCAAGCATCTTATCATTATCCTCTTCCTTTGAGTAGAAAGCCTTTTCCTCAAGATATCTATCTCCACAGACATGCCCAAAAATGTCCTTTGCTGTACCATATGATGGATTCTCAGAATCTTTTTTCTGCAATAATGATGGTGAGCACAAATGACTTACTGAAGGACAACTTGCTGCTATATCTCAATAGTGGTTTCAGAGAAACTGAATAGCACTAGATGTGCTCTGCCAATTGAGCCAACGTGAGAATTTTCAATGAATCTTAGATCTCACAGTGTATATAGGGATATCTCACAAAGTAGTTATCCAATATGTAAGAGGCTCATCCATAGATTGGATCAGAGCCTGATTGAATATTTATCAGAAATCTCATATGAAGTCCAGTAGCTTTTCCATCTCTTCAAACCTTTAATTTCAGACAAGGATGTTCATTTTTTTATTTTGAACGAAAGGCTAATCAGTAGCTGAATCCGAGCTCCCTTTGAATGCCATATAATGCAACCAACTGTATGGCTATTGATCCAGGGATTATTTGGCCTTCAATTATGATCTTCCCTTGCGGGACAACTAATTTATTTAAAAAAGGGTTATTTTGTATTCAGGCATTCATATCCATAATGAGATCCTGACTCAATGTAACCCGGATGTCAAATTCAGGGTCTCCAGCTTATTGTACTTATTGAGATATAGAATCTAATATGTACCTTCTTTAAGGCACCTCTGAAGACTGATTCAGAGTGCCATGCTCTTCTTCTTCTAGCTGATAACATCTCTAGGTGAGCTGTATTCCATATCAAAGTTACTGCAATCTCTTTTACTGGAAGATCCCTGTAGTTTCCTTAGAGAGGATAGCTTTTCAAAATATACGCTATCCGACAGTCTTGTTCACAATTTCATTTGTGAACAATACTGCAGTACTATATATATGAATACAAAATGTTCTTCTACTGCACCTGCTGCACTTATGGTCTGCTGTACCTGTACTTCAAGGGTTATGACAAACCCTAGATGTTGTATTACTGATATCAATACTACCGACCTACTGCATCTGTCCTTAGCAGCATTTTAGCCTCTTTTGACATACAAGGTACCAAAGAAAAAACACTGGAGCCACTTATGGTAAGATCAGACATAAGCATAGCTATTACTGATACTAAATGACTTAGTTCCCTGACACTGTACTGATGAGGGCCCTGCCATCCTCATGCTTCGGTCTGATCAAATGGTCTTAATATGTGAGACAAGGTGTTGTATTTCAGGATGTGGACTTCAATTTAGTGCACAGTAATCCTTCATAAGCATAGTTGCCATTTTTCCATCTTAGCCACAGAGCATAGGTCATTTACTAGTAACTTTTATGTAGACCTTGAAATAAAAGGTTTACCAGATGCATTGTAAGGTCTGGTGAATGATGTGTCATCCAATTTCTTCATTGCTGGAAGACTAAATTTCAGCTTCTGAACGATTCACAGATGCTACGGGCCTGTATATGATAATGCCTTACCATAGCTATTGTCTTGATTAAGCCAGTTCGAGATGAACTACATCAAGATGAAAGCACATTCAACACTTCCTTTTCACCTATAACATAATGGTCTACATAGATATGATGGTCTCCACAGATATGACATTAATGATTTTTGAAGTTTCAATGAGAATATGATATTTGCTAACGTACTTGAGCCACCTTCAGATTGAACTATCTTTCAAGGATGGAGATCCCAAACTGGAAATACAGGATTATATGTTGGATATGAATCTAAATTGTTTCCATAGGAATCTTGTGCAAGCTACCATGTCCAGTTTTCAGTAAAATTAGGACAAAGATTCCATGCCAAATCTGAAGAAAGAGATTGAACCATTCAACTCTAGTTGCTTTGCTCTTGAACTGGTACAGGTTGCCTTAATTCTTCTTGGTAGTCGATATATATACTAAGTGAATTCATGACATCAAGGCAAAAGAAGTATGCTGCAATCACGATTTGACCACAGCGTGACCACATCAATTAGACTCAGAATGTTCACTTAGAGACTATAACGAATACGAGGCTTAAAGAACGCATCTGGAGTTTGAACATATTGCTGAGAGGGTATGAATAAGGCTGATATGTAGTCATACTATTGTAAAGATTACTTTGGTGATCCACAGAGTATATAAGTTTAAATATCGATTGGTGATGCCAAATAGTGATGCCTGAAACTTGTTTCTGAGGAAATAAAACACTGCCTGTAAAGATTGATCTTTGCTCAAGAGGATCGAAAATATTTTAGTAACACAAGCCCTTGTTTTTAGAATCTAAGCTTCCCCCGTGATCCATTCTACAAATTGTAAAATCTTTCGGTCTCGGTGGCCAATCACATGCAATGGAACATGGTCGACGCGTTTCGAACAACTAGTGTGGCTCATCATCAGAGTAGGTGAGAGATCAGATCGGAGCCCTTGTTTGTTGAACCTTCTTATCACATAATCCAAAATCATCTTACAAGAATTTGAAAAGGAGATCGAACTATCTTTGCTAGTCTCTTTTGATAAATTGTATAGATAAGAGGTTGAACCTTATGATATTCATAGTGATTGCATTGTCTTGTGCTTGGGCTTGTCCTCACCTCGCTCTTGTAGCAGCGAATTGTGAATTTTTAACATCGTAGCGTAAGACTTGCGTATTTGTAGATTTAATAGCAAAAGGCTTTAATTATAAAAATACACAAGAGGTATTTATAATAATAATATTTTATTGATAAGATATGACATGATTGAAAGTTTACAATGAGGTCCCGCTTTTATACTGATGCAGGTACCTTTTCACGAATGGGCATGTCTTTTAGACATGCCTTTTCATTAACCTAATGACTATTTAACATAATCCTAACTGATTAGTTAGTAATTACATTTATTCTATTTTATTCTATTAATAACTATATTTAATACTTAAGTTATGAATTAGATTCATAACATTGCCTCCTTCTTTGAAAAGCTTTGTCCTCAAAGCTTAATTCTGACAATTTCCTTCATCTGGCGTTTGTCATCTTAGATTGTGTAATTCATCACAAATACCTTTGCTTGTATAATTTTTCAATAATGCTGCCTCGAAACTGAGTTCTCCTTTTATATATATATATATAATTTAACTTCTCTTTTTTCTTTTTCATTAATTTAATTAATTAAATAGTAATTTTAATTAATTAAATTAATAATTGATTTTTTTTTTAATATATATATATATATTATTATTATTTTTTTATTAAATAATAATAATTTTTTATATATATAAATTATATAATTATAATATATACCTACATATTATAACTTTTAGTTATAACCATAATTAAATTGGAACTTGTCCGCAAACGTGACAACGTTATATTTTTTTTATTTCACCAACTTAACCACGTTTCTCCCTAGCAATCGCACTTATGAAGCCCCGGATTAAAAAGACACGTCGTATCATTTTAGTTATTTTTTACTTGATTTTTTACTTGAATGAGTCTGTTTTCTCTCTCGGCAGAACTCGCAGCGAAAAACAGACAGACAGACAGTCGATGTCAGGCGGAGGAAGTATGAAGAAGTGGCCGTGATTTTGCCACTCGCATATAGCTACGCGGTTTTGGCGGTGGAAGAGGAAACTCACGAATTTCTGCCACTCAGTTACCTGCTCCTGGTTTTCGCTGGCAATGGTTAAGTAGAACTGGGGAGATCTGGTGAGGTCTTTTACCATCTCATCATCCAACACGGGCATCTCATTAACTATGTGGAGCTCCGGGGGCAGCGCGAAGGCCACCATGAAATATTGTACCCGCGAAATGATCTTCTTGTCCGTAGCATATTCTTCCTTAAACTCATAACGTTGATATTCGTTTTTGCTGAGATATGTTGGAGCCACATCCATCCAAATACTTCCAAACTTATCCTGCAATATATTATCCACAATATAAGGTTGACTCAAACGATTGAAGTCCCAAATACCCTTCATTTCAAGCTCTCCCTGACTAAGAGGAATTGAAGGTCGGAATTTTCCCATGAGACCAGTTACTGCATGTTCTGGGATTTCCCAAATTCTAAAAAAACCCAGAATATGATCTATTCTGTACGCTGTGAAATATTTCCCCATCTGTGCCAGTCATGCTTGCCACCAGGCATAATTATCCTTCGACATTTCCTCCCAGTTATAAGTAGGAAAGCCCCAGTTCTGCCCATTCTTATTAAAATAGTCTGGTGGTGCACCAGTTGACGTATTCATCCGGAATAGATTTGGATAGACCCATGTATCCACACTATGTCGATCCACTCCAATGGGAAGATCTCCTTTCAAAACTATTTTGTTGTTTCTAGCATATTCTGCATAATTAGAATATCCCAGCAAGCGTGCCATCTTATGCTTTAATTGGACCAACTCTTCACCACAGAAAATTCCACCACAGAATCTATAGTGATGCCTTCGACAGATGATTGGGTGAAATCGTGAATTACACAACATGCAAGCAGAAGCTGCGCTGTCAGCTATCCATTTTGTAGGTTCAGCATTTCGAGCGGTGTTAATATCTTTCCTCACAACATCTGTATCCATGGATGTCTCACGATCAGTTTTTGTGTCAACAGGGTCAGTTTTTGTGTCAACAGAAGATACTGCCTGAGAGTTATCTACAATTTCCTTTGGAGTCAAGCTCTGTCCAAGTACGTTCCCAGCATGTTTGTAGGTTTGATTCAGAGGGCCGGGAAGTGAAAATGCCTCCTCATTTACCTGTGTGTTGGCCACATTTGTCCAATGCAATGTATAGTGTATGTATTTAGAGGAATTCGTAACATAGTCATTCTGTACTAAATTTGAAGAACCAGATCCTCTTATTGATGGTCTCTTTCTTGAGTTCACACCTTTAATGTCATCGTGCTTAGGTTCCAACTGTCCAGCGGAATCCCCTTTACTTCTAGGCTCAAATCTCACTCGTTTCTTGGGCTTCTGCATATTGGAATCAAAAGGGGCAGTACACAACCCAGATCCACCTGTTGCCTATTCCAAAGGTGAAGGTTCAGATTCCAAGTATTGCTGATGCCTAACTTTCATGATAGACCTCAACTCTACTATTCCAAGTTTGACTTCTTGCAAAGGTGAACTGTTGATCTCATCTTTTCTTGACATTCCATTGATTGTATCCTCGAGATTTTTATTTACTTTGTCATCATTCAGTTTTCTGCCCTCTTCCTCTTCACCTAAGTTAAGCTTATCAACCATTACTGTGTCAGGATGTGCAACAGCCTCTTCGTCATCTTCTTTAAGCCTATCAAGATCAGAGTCATATTTTCCTGTTTCTTCACAAGTTTCCTTCAAAACAGAGGATGAAACACTCTGCTGTTCATTACTTTTTCCAGCTTCTTTAATAATTTTCCGGTTAGCAGAATCATTTTTACTTTTAACATCTACATCATCATTATAATCTGTTTCACAGTTATAAAGTTTTTGGATTGCACACTTATGTCCTGCGAAGTATATGTCTCCACATTTCCAACATTTCCCTTCTTCTTTACTTTTATTACGTATTGGTGGAGGGATATATTTAGTTGACTTTTCCATGGATTTTTTACTTGATTTCCCTTTAGAAAAACTGACTGTTTTATTATTATTACTGCATTTTTCATCCTTTTATTATGGTCTACTGCAGGATATTTTGCAAGTAACTTCTCAAGCTTTTCTAGCATTTGTCTAATTATTTCAATTCTTTTGGGATCTTGACGTAATGGCACATTATATGGTAAATAATGTGCTCGAGCTTGTAAACTACGTTCGTAAGCTTGTAGAACGACGTTGTGTGCCATTCCTTCAACCTGTCCACAATATGGCTCTGAAATGGCTCCGATACCACTGTAGCAGAAGACTTGCAGATTTGTAGATTTAATAGCAAAAGGCTTTAATTATAAAAATACACAATAGGTATTTATAATAATAATATTTTATTGATAAGATATGACATGATTGAAAGTTTACAATGAGGTCCCGCTTTTATACCCATGCAGGTACCTTTTCACGAATGGACATGTCTTTTAGACATGCCTTTTCATTAACCTAATGACTATTTAACATAATCCTAACTGATTAGTTAGTAATTACATTTATTCTATTTTATTCTATTAATAACTATATTTAATACTTAAGTTATGAATTAGATTCATAACAGCTCTGATACTATGTTAAAATTGCATGTTATTTGCATAGGACAATTACTTCAGAATTCCATAGTAGCCCATTTATTTAAACCATATCATATCCATTAACAATCATATGAATCATAATTGATAGTAATTGAAGAAAGAACATAAACAATAGATCCAGAAGACAAGTCAAGACAAGAGAACACAAGGATATGGCTCAGGCCAAGGAAAAACTCCAAGAAAGGGAAAACTCTTGATCAATTCTTCTTACTATCAATATCAAATGTTAAGTAGAGAGAGAGTACAATAATTCAAGGTCAAGATTGACTTGCCAATTTGGAGATTCAATATCAATGTCCTTAGATACATAGTTGCCTTAGCAACGCTATTTTGTAGAGGACAATTTGTGCCCTCTTAGGCTTGAAACATATTGTTGTAAAAGCTTTTGAATACTGGTGTTCAGGTTAGGGTTTGATGACGAGCTACGACAACAATCTATCACTGCTACAGGATGGATTTCCTTCAAGTTGATCATCCCACATATGACGGAATAAGTCTGTTGGCAAGCTGCTCTAACACCTTGTCCTAACCTCCCAAACTTTTGCTTGACTGCGGCCAACTTTCAAATACCTCTGCTGCTGATCTACGCTAGTAGCCAGCCGAAAAACAAGTGATACAGCCTCCAACACAAAAGCTTCAAGACATGTGGCCTCCTTTCAGTCCTCTGGCCCTTTTCAAGGGAGATCTATGCCTGTGGCCCTCCTGAAGCACACAGCTCGGGATGCGGCTTGCTATAGGGTAGAAAGTCCAACCAAGACTGACCCCAAGCATTATACAATACCCTTATGACTGCGGCTTCCTTTCTGCTGCAATTTTGACACAGAACAACCCACAAAACAGTCAAATAAATTCGAACCAGCCTCAAACAAGCTTGGCCTCCTTCTTGAGGAACTCAATCATTAAGATAGCCTATCCAAGACATCAATTCAACCCTTCCTTCTTCGCTGGTGCATCCCTTCCTTCGACGGCCATTTATGAGAGAAAAAGTGTGATAGGATGATTGAAACGAGGATGTAGGCTCCTCTTTATATACAAGATGGAGGGAAGGCTGACCTTAAAATTTGGAGGCAAATTTAAAATTTAAATTTTCGATTTTTCTCGCCTAAACAAAATTATGTCTTATGGCATTTCCTTTTGAATAAAAAAATATTTTCCTTGACCAAATTTGACGATCTTTAGATCGATTTTAGTCCTCTCGAAAAGAGGAATTCAATAGGATTATTATCTCCATCAACTGAAGAGACCAAAGTGGAATTTGGCCCTAGTTGCCAATTTTAACACTTGTCTAGCTTTGGCAGGGATTTAGGGCCTGTTACCCATGATTTCGTGGGTGATATCCCTAGGAGAAAATTTTTCTCCATGATGGACCTCAACCGGCATCGAGCAACCCCCTGCAGCCTCTTACTAGCTCGTTGTGCCATTTCTCTGCCACCTGAGCCAGCCATGTGGTCCCTCACTCATCTGTATTGATCGTATATTTGAAGATGGGCCTCCCGAATCCAAAGGTATGCCTTGTCATTTGGTAATTGAGTATTGGGTTTACTTATCATGGATACTTGTGGACATGGATTGATTAGGTGATTTGGCAGAAAGAATGGGCTTAGCCTGTGCTTCTGTCCCGTTGATCTCTTTTGGGTGTTACTGCTGCATCCTAGTCGCGTGGGATATCCTTTATTGACCATTGGATTCTAGGGTGGTACTACTTGGGAAACCCCGACTTTGGGTGTGTGTTCCCGCTCCTTTATCCGTATATATTACTCCCCTTCCACTCCTTATATTCCCATTCATCATCTCTCCCACCTGGGTCCACATAGGATTAACCTCCCTATCCCCTTGACCCCGCCTTGGGTCAGGCCTGGAATGATGCCCCAGAGGTTGAAGCATCTAAAAGAAAAAGAAAAAACATAATTGCCCACACTTAACAGGAAATTGTACCACAAAATGCAAAAGATGGGTGGGACAAAAATAATTAGCACGTGGGCAAAAGCCAATGCATGAGCTCTACCCCTTACCCATGGCGATCACCTTGGTTCCATAGGCCAGAGATGAGCCTCCTTTGTCATATAGAAACCCATGATTGTCCCACCCCTTGGAGGGCAATGAACCGCCCTACCTTTAAAGGGGTAATCACTGCTACATCTGACACATCATGCTCTCATCCTTGAGCCTCGAGCAGTTAATTAAAGAAAAATCATAAATGGCAAAATGCATATAAAGAAGGGTGTAAAAATCAAGGTCTCATGCATTGCTCCCTCCTACACATCAGATACCCCGGTGTGGGCTTCCCCTTATCTGTCTACCTCTATGCCTCGATATGTGGCCAAGGATTTCCCCTCTCACTCCCTACTCCGTTTCACTTATTTGTCCCTTGCCACCCCATTCAAAGGACGTACCTTGGACCTACTATCCCCTTTAAGGGCCAAAACCCTTTAATAAGGTACATGGCTAACCCCCTTTGGAATATGGAGACAATAGCACATGCCAAAGCCCACTACGGAAGGGCATACTATTGTGAAGTGTCCATTTGGTATCCGTGATCTTTAAGCTCTTTTGCACGATTATTCTAATGACTGGTTGTTTGGTCTCCCTATATGGGATCCTAACCCAAGAGGCTACATTGGCACATATAGGGTGTGCATAGAGGGCCATGGGCCTCCACAACAAAAAACAACACTCCACGGATCCTCATTGACCTTCAGAGACTACTAGCGATCCACTTTTGTGATGATGGTGATGTGCTTGCTACATTATGCCCAACAGACCCCATAGGAGCTCCACTCTTGGCAGGTATCCCAGGACCTGTACGATGTCATGGCAACATTCATTCCATCACTCGAGCCGTTGTAGAGGATTTACAAGCATCTCCGATTCATATGGAGACCCATGGGGTCATTTGTGTGCCCCCACACCCACTGGGAGCACCATAGGTCTACTACATGGAGAACAAGAGGGCACCCCTTTGTCCATCATATTCCGAGGAATTTATTCTTCATTATGGCACTTCAGGACATTATTAGGCCTTTGGAGGGTCCCATGACATGTATACATTATTATTTGGCCCCCTGTGAGGCTTATTTTTTCCATTTTGAGCTACTTTGGTGGGCTTGTCACCAATAGAGGTGTTATTTGCACATTTTATCATTAGGGGCTAATGTAGGTCCATAGGCTAATTCAAACTCCTTAGGAGGGTATGTATTGATGTTAGATACATTCATTTGTATCATCACTTGACTTGGGATCTCTCTAATCATAGAGCACTTCACATTTTTTCCCTTGGTGGACATTTTTGGAGATGGATGAATTTTGATGTATGGATTTGGGCTATTTTACTTGTCTTGGAGCTTTGTCTTGCAAACAAAATGCTGGTTGTATATACTCTATAAAGTTGTAAGTAAAGTTTAACGTTGTTATTCTTGTTGCTGCATGCTGCTAAAATTTGGGCTAGTTGCTGCATGATTGAAATGTGGAATTAAGCATGTTTTAGCTAATTTAATGTATGGGCCAATGCTATATGAATGAAATGTCCTAGAGATTATTTATCTCGATAAGCTTGCATCATTTGATTTGAAATATAAATGCTTGAAGGTCACTTTTCTTTTATTTCTCTCAATATTGGATGAAGCTGACTTTCTGGGTCTCCTTGATTAAGAAACCAAGTTCTTACTCATCATCATCCTTGACTCCATACCCCCAAGTAGGTTAGGCACTGATCCTAAAAAGGGTGGTCACCCCTTTCACCTTTTTCACCTTTTTTTTTCACTTTTTCCCAGGTCTAACCCTCAAAGGTCACCTAGGGCATCAATTTCCTGAGAATTGACACAAGGAAATATTTCAATCTCCTATGGGCTGCTGCATTGGTTGGTCCCCTCCCTCTCCTCCGAATTTGAGGCGATTCTAACGGTGGAATCTCGGGGAATCTCAAGCTGTAGCTCTAGGATCGAATTTTGCCTAGGCATCCCCAAGGCAAGACCTCAATAGGATCACTTCAACCTTTTGAAGTAAATATTCTTGTTTGGTCCTCTCCCTTCACCTTGTCCAAGATAGGAACATCATTGGTTGTTGTATTCCATCCTCGAACCTAGGCTGGGTGCACTTGGCCCCGTGTAGTCCCACTTCTCAATAAAGATTATTTGTCAAGGACCATTTGGGAATCCAAGTTTCCCAAGGATTATAGGGATTGAGAACCTCGTCTATAAGCCCATTCCTTCTCCCTCAACCCTCCAATCCTCATCCCTTACCCCTAGAGGACCAAGTCCCTTACGTGAAGAACAAGCAAGCTCCATTCTTCATTCCATCCTAGGGGAAGGATTTCCAGTGTCACTTTCCACCTATCCATTGACATATACTTTACAAGTGATTCCTACACTACCAGGACTCCTCCCATCGGTGAAAGTTCATAAAGAGCAGGGAGACTTAGTTGTGGTGACAGTGGGCTAAGCCTCCGCCGTTGCCCTTAACCTAGCATCTGCCCTCTTAGGAACCCCTTTAGGTCCCTTGCTGGTTTTAGTGGTAACAGGGCCTAGGCTCTCAAGGTTGGAAATTACTTCAAAATTTTTTGCTGGCCATAACCACTGTTTGGGAGCAAAAATTTCTCAAGGTTGTGGGCCCTGGATGTTGCTGCTACCTATGTTAAAACAATGAGCAAAGGAGGCTCTCCTATCTTTGTTATTAAGTGAACAGTCCCACATTTCCTCCTTTCTAGGCAGACTTCATCACTTTTAAGAGCTGGAGCTGTTTGTATGAGTTTCCCTTTAAGAATTTTCAGAGTAACATTGGGGAGTTCCTTGGTATTGCATTGCCAAAATTTTTGTAAAACTTTCCCATTGTTTTCTTAATGAGGGATTTTCTCTTCCAAAGGTTCAACATTCATTTGTAAAACCTCCCTTAAGGACTCGAGCCTGTCTCACTGATAAGAGACTCTTCATTGTGTAACATCATAATAATAAAGTGACATTTTCCCTTGGAGCTTGGGGAATCATCCCCTTGGCATCCATCCCCTTCTTTCTTTTGGGAGAAGGCCCTGTTCTTGTGTAGTGTTTCATTTCCTTTTCATTTCTCTTTTCTCGAAGTTAGTTTTAGTGTTGATTAATTCCCTCTTTCTCTCATTTTTAAAGCTAATATCTCATGGTCACATGCAAATTGTTCATTTCTCATTTCATGCCATCTGATGCAATTTCATTTACTTACCCTCCAGTTTCATGCTTAATTTGGTCTAGTTTACTTTCAACTTGTTTTCAATTTGGAATCTCGCTTTGAGCACATTTTAAAAATTGGAGCAAGTTTCCTTTATTTGCTATCTAGCTTGAACAATCTAATTGTGCTTTTTTTGGTTCATTAGCTCAACTTACATTCCATTTACATATTTGGAGCAACTTATTAGCCTATGTTCTCTCGTGCTTTATGATGCAACTTTCACTTGGATAATTATCATAATATGTTATAGTGAAGATACATTTTTTTCAATACAAGACACTTGAGTTGGTATTTTAACCATGCTACTAATTATATTTCATTGTTTCCATTGAGTTATTGATACATGTTTTACTGTTCTTAATGCAAGCTTGATTACAAATTTCAGTTGTTACCTCTCTATTTGAAGCACATTGTTATCAATATATCTCATTGAATACATTTCATTAACATTTAGGAATTTCACTTGGATATTTTAGGCATGCTTTTCTAAAATCTACCTCTAAGCATAAGTTTGGTTGAATAGAAACTCATAGGATAAATCTTTCTGATCTTCTTTCACTTGTGTATGGATTAAGGTTAAAATACGCGACCTCGCAGTTTAAAAACTCTAGTAATCTGATGATATCTGATGGTACAAGTGTCCTTTGGTACATCCCTGGGCATGGAGTCTTCATTATAGTCATCAAGTGTCACTCTAGTAGTCAACAAGGTCCACTGGTGTTTTGTTGGCCTCTGTTGCGTCTCATATATATATAGACAAAGGAGAGAGTCCTTTCTCTCACTCATTGTTATTCATCTTGTGTTTAGAGATGGAGTGTTAGGTTTTGTGAGGAAACCTTAGGAAGGATGTGGTGAGAAGAGTGTTTTGGATTTCTCTCTCAGTTGGGTTTTTTTCTTTGTAAATTATCCTTCATCTTTGAGGTGCTAGGGTTTCTTGGAGCACTCGAAACATCTTGAATGCTAGGGTTAGGGTTTCATCCCTTTGAATCTTTGAGATTCAGGTTTTATGATGAAACCCTAGGTTGTAGTTGTTGAAGAGGAGAAAGGAGGCATCTTGATTGGAGCCAAGGAGTCTTGCTTGTGTGATGCTAGCTTGTGGAGGATCTATGGTGGAGCTATGCTTTTTCATGGTTTTCCCTAGCTAAGGTTCTAGAGAGATGGAGGATTGTGCTAGCATTGGCATGTGTCTATGGTATGTACATGCACACCATCTTTGTACATATATATGAAGTTTCTATCTGTCCAAAATGGTCTCAATTGCAGATTTGATTTTCAGCATTTGTTATTTTGTTGGTTTGGTAATTTCCAGTACTAGTTCGTCATGCTGATTTGACATTAGTGAGGGTGGAAATGCTTAAGCAATTTAAAATTAAAATAGAACATAATAGGGCAAATTTACTGGCGTAAACCTGCATTAATTGCAGTGATTCATGATCTGATTTTATGTTTCTAGTGTTGAAACTTGTTGCCATATGTTTGGTATCTTACTTTTGAATTTCCTAGTGGACTTGGACTAAAGTGTGTTGAAATGTTGTCCACTATTTTCTGCTGTAATTTAGATTTCAAATCAACCCTAAGGCTGAATAGTCATATGGTTTGTATGTGGGAACCTCTGGTGTGAAGTGAAATTTCAGAATCGCATTATAAGTCAGAATTCTGAAATTTCTACAGCTAACTTTGTGATGCTTAATTTTTATGGAAGCGTTTTTGTCACCTTTTTTGGTTAAAATAGCCTTCTTTGCAGTCATTTATAATAGATAAAGACTATACAATTATTGCAGGATGTGCTTCCTGTTTTGGCACAACTTCAACATGCTCTGGATATCCAATCTTCACTTGATAGCCTTGTGGAGGGTGGGAATTATAGTCAAGTGAGTATAGTGGTTTATTCTTAAAGTTTTGTTGAATTCTGGTGGTTTTTAGTATAGACAATATCAACTTTTTCTAACTATGGATTTTCTCGGACATGGTTTCTTTCTTCTGTATTAGACCTTCTGATTGTAGGATGATGTTTGCTGCATAGTAATTAGCAACGTAGTTTCTTTTAACTGATTATGCCCTTCTGTGTTGTTCTAATGGCATCCTGCAGGCATTTCAACTCTTAGCAGAGTATTTGCAGTTGTTGGATCACTTTTCAGAACTTACTGCCTTACAAGAGATGAACCGTGGCATAGAGGTAATTTTTTCCCTCGAGGAAAAGGTACTTTTGCATGAATTTGTCTTTTTCTGTGTTTGGTGCATTGTAATATTGGCAATACTTGTATTTGCTTGGTGGGAATATTCTCAATTCAATTCTTTAGTATTTTGATTTTACCAGAACGATTTGGCATTAGTAAATAATCTGGGTACATTTTGAGCAGTATTTTGTTGGATGCTTTGCTCTAAGGTATTATTTTACTTGGTCTACACTGTTCCAGCGACTTTATAAATTTTACCCAGATACTGTAGTTTCGAGATTTCTTATTCAAAACATAGTAAAATTTCGGATAGAATTCTTTGAAGTACAAATGATGGCTGATCTTAATTAACAAAGGGCTTCGAAAATCAGTAGAGAATATCAGTGTTGCAAAACTTGGCACTAACAAAATGTCAGCAGGGGTCATCAACATGGAAAATTGGCAAAATTGGAAAAAATTATCAGCACACTTGACATGCATAGACTCAGACCTGAAAAATTTGAAAACTCAGAAACTTGAAAAACGTAGAAAACTTGGAAATTGATCACTGTGGATCGCACAGTGGATCACATACTCTAGCTCGCACAATGAACAGAATAGTGGATCACATAGCTAGCAATTTGATATAAGAGAACGCTCTATATAACAGTGACTAGGAGATATGGCATAGACTTTGATATGATGACAGTGACCCGTGGCAATCATATGCATATGCTGTAACCTTGACATTACTGTAATATTTTGACGATAGATATGGCAGTAAACTTTTGATATGGCGGTAACCCTGTACATAACAGATACCTATGATCAACATAACAATGATTTTGATGTGACAGCGATCTATCGAAGTTTGGCAGTAATCTTATATATGACAGTAACCTTTCTTTTCTGACACATGATGACAGTAATGATGACTCCCGATAGTGATATGGCAGCAGCTCTCTAGAGATCAGATTGTTTGTTTAAAATCCTGGGATACATGCAAATCTCTGCAGATATTCTCTGTGGAATTGCTAGATTTTATAACTATATTCTCTACGTTTGATATTGAAACTCTGAGGAATAAAAGGCCAAAGGTCGGCAAGTTAAAAATTCAAATTCATTACTATTATGACAAGCTTAAACAAGTAAGTCTGAGCCTCTGAGGTTGTTTGATGACAATTAACATCTGATCCTGATAAGCCCGAGCCTGTGGAAGCATCCAAATAGCATTGTAGTCATCTTTGATAGTCCGAAGATCTAAGGAATCCAGTGGTATCAAAGCCTTATTATGGCAAATGATCTTGTGGTTTGATTCTCTAAGAAAGTTCTGAATTCTGTGCAAGATTGTTTCTTCATTTGTGAACAGAAGTTGTGTATATCTAAACTCAATCAAGTCTGAATCTATGAGGTAAGCATTGTTCTCTCCTATGTGGATCATACAGGTTTATACTCTGCTATGAAATCATCCCTGTGATATTATATGAAGATCAGAGACATTATTTTTCAAGCTTCTTGTGGCATTTTCATATAAATTCTGTGGCTCCAAAGCTTCTCTGTGACATGTATGAGGCTCCAATTACCTTGTATAAATTGTGAAGGCTATAAGGTATGATGCAAATCTTGAGTCTGTGCGTAGTTTATCTCTGTGGTAATTTGAAACCTCTGTCATCTGAACTTGCCTTCAAGGATCTGTGAAAGATCCGGTCTGAACTCTTTTGTCTCCTAGGAAATGTAACAAGGATGAGGTCTGTTCAAAATCTCTGTTAATAAGTTTTTGGTGGCACCTGTAGAAGGACGAATTGCATTAAGATCAAGTCTGAACACCAAATTACTAAGGATTTATGCAAAGTCCTGAAGGATTCAGATCTGTTGGAAGGAGATACTTACATAAACAAAGAATGACCTACCCTGAAAAAGGGCCTTCCTGGTTGCAAAGAAGCCGTCAAATGGATGTCTCAATATCCCATTAGTTAAGCATGTTACAAAACTGAGTGTAAAAGGGATTAAGTTACTGCTATGGAATTTCAAAAGGTTGTGCAAAAGATCTACTAGGTGCCACTTGCTTCAAGTCCTATATAGCTATATGCAGTTATGGATATTGGAAAATAAGCTTTTGACCTATCAATTGCATTGATGCTGTGATCTGTATCAAACAAAAGAAAGGAAGAAATAATAAGAAGACAAGGTACCCCTTCATAGCCCAAAAGACTAAGTTACCGGAACCGACCCTCTTGGGTCCAGGATCAACAGATCCACGGATCTGATCCAGATCTGCCTAAATACGTCCAAGAACCTCCAGCGTGGCGAATCCATGATCAACGGAAACGGATCCCTCACCTTGGAAACATATCCTTCAATTTAGAAACGGATCCCGTGTAGAATTCCGGATTTCAAATTTTATTGAACGCGGTTTTTGAGTTATTTTACTTTAGTTCTAGGTTTTTTTTTAATCTTGATTGCATGTGCGGTCCCTCATTATTCTTTTTTATGAGTTTTTCAGCAATAGAAAAGGCTGAGACAGTGAGATTTATTCAGACAGCGCAGATAGTGACAGGCTGAGATTTCTTCAGACAGCGCAAAGGTCCGAGGGCGATTAACTAGGCAACGGCCGCACAAATTTGGTTCGTTGGATAACATTGCGGATAGCGACATCTCTTTACGGGTTCCCTCAAACAGCGCAGAGGTTCGAGGACGATTCACAGTTTTTTAATTCGTTTATTTTTTGAATTTTTGTGGGGTGGCCATTTATCTATGCCCGCAGCCTGTGGTTCGACTTGCCACTATTCGTCAGGAGATGACAGCCCAACATGAACAGGCTCTGAAGGATTTTGAAAACATGTTAAAGGAAAGAGATGCACGGATATAGGTCTGCCTGAATGGAGATACTGTTTCTTTTCTTTAATTGTGTTTCTAATATATAAATCTTAGTTCTAACTATTATAAACCATAGATTTTAGAGAAGACACTCGAGAGAGAAAGGGAGGAATTGCGAAAAGAAAGAGTGAAGCGGCAAAAAGATTAGAAGAGTTTTGTGGATGTTGCTAAAAGGGCTGTCCAAGTTAGTTTGTTGTTTTCAAGTATCATGTTGTTTGCATATGTTCTGTCTTTGCAACATAGTCATAGTGGCCATAGTGTCCAATGATCTATGCCTTTGCGACTTGCTGACCAATCAATTTGCTGCCAATTGTCTTTGCAGCATAATATTATCATTTTTGTTTTTTAAAATTTAAAAAATATTATTATATTTTTTGTATTGACGTATCCTTGCCGTATCTGTATCCCAGATTTTCAAAAATCTAGCAAATCCGGATCCGGATCTGTATTCGTATCCGAATCCTGGGAACTTAGCCAAAAGGGACATAAAACCTCATGAGATTGCATCATCTAAGGTTTTGCAGGACTGAATGTTTGATGTTTTGGAAATCCAAGTAAGGAAGTCTATGGACAAATATCTCATAATGTGACATTGTTATCAAGAAAAATAAAGTTGGTTATGACTGCAAGAGTGAATATTTCACATCTAGGGTTTGTAAACCCTAGACTAAATCTGAAAGATTATTAGGGTTTGGAGTGGAATCCCTTGCCAAATTGTTATCCATATCATGTAAAAAGGGGCTGGAAATGAAAGACGAAAGTGTGTCTATTAATTGCTTCCACTTAAGAAGATCTGACATCTTGTTGATAAGGTTGATTGCAGGTTGAATGCATAAAGGCCAAAGATTAAGAGGGAGCTGAAAAGATAAGTATCTTGTGTTTTTCGTTTTATTTTTTAAATCATTAGTAATAATGTGAACTCTTTGATGATGACAAGGACTCCTTGTTGATGAATTGGTCTTGTTGATAATGTGGGCTCATTGACGATGATAACAATATGGGTTTGTTGATGACGTGAACGCATGATGTGGACTCATTAATGATGTAAACTCGTTGATGATATTGATGATACTGATATGAACTCCTTGATGATGTGGATGATGGACTCCTTGATGAGGTGAACTCTTTGATGATGATGTGAATTCCTTGAGGATGTGGATGATGGACTCCTTGATGAGGTGACCTCTTTGATGATGATGTGAACTCCTTGATGATGTGAACTCTTTGATGATGATGTGAACTCCTTAAGGATATTGATGTGGACTCTTTAATGATGATGAATCCTTGATGAGGACTCCTTGATGATGATGTGGATTGCACTACTTGAATGAATTTCTTGATATGGATGAGGTCAACTTCTTGATGATGATATGGTGATGATATGGTCAACTACTTGATGGCATAGACTCCATGATGATGATATGGATTCCTTAATAATATGGACAAGGTTGACTAGATCTGAGAAGGCTAAGATCAAGAAGGCGCTTATACACTCTCAAAAGATAAGTATTATCTTGATTGTTTCTATTGATTATTTCATTATGAGTCTTTTGACTTGCTTGGTTGTTCTCATTCTTCCATAGCCTCCTAGTGAGGATTGCAAGTACATAATGGAGACTGCCAAGGTGTGGCAAATTGTAATTTTATGTAGATGTTCTATGCTTGATGCAACTTTACTTTTATTACAACAATCACATAAACAGTTAAGTAAAACGCTGATAGAACATACCAATGGATCTATAGAAGACAAACTAGAAACAGGAGAATGTGTTGGTGCGTTACGGCGGTCAGCAGGATGCTTCAACTAGCAAAGTCTTCTTGGTTGGCCAACCCAGAATGTGTCACAACAATCCTCAAATCAGTCACCCTGTCAACTCAAAGTCAACGCAGTCCAGAAAAGTCAACGCAGGGCAGCAGCAATAAAGTCAATGCAGCTCCAACTTCGGTCAACCTTTTGACCTCGATTTTTGTGCCAATGAGTACGACCTTCAAAAATCGAACCCTCCACCAAATTTCAGCCAATTCGGACCATGCGTTGACTCAACGTTGGTCAAACTTTCCTAGAAACCCTAACTGCAGAAATTTTGTTCTTTTTCTAGCTTCAGCAACTTCGTCCTTTTTCCCACGTGAGAACTGCTTCTCAGATGCTCGTATCCAATCAGAAGAGGAGATGTGTGTGATGAGTGAGTGAGTGAAATGCTCTCCAACGTTGACTGTATATATATCCATCATTGAGGTGTGTGACACATTTGCTGGGGGTGTAAAACCTTAAGGCCGACCTGCACATATTTGAAATTATTAAAAATAAATTCAAAATAAATGTTCTGCTCATCAGATTAAGATCAATTTTATATCGATCTTACACCTCTCCGAAAGAGGAACCCTATAAAAATATTGGTATCTTCATTAGAGCATCACAACATGGAGTTTGGACGTAGTTGTCCTTGTTGATGAATTGGTCTTGGTCAGTCACAAAGACATCATCCCCTGGCTGACAGATTCAACCCAAAGGTCCGAAACCTCTATCAGACTCAAAGAGTCTCATACCAACCCGAAGTCGGTTTACCTAACCCGAAGTCAATTGGAGGTCCGAAACCTCACTATACTTGATCCCAGATCAAGTGGTTGGACCGTGCCATCCTAGATAGAGAGTATGACAATCTCTGATGCGTCCATCAGTCTTTGCTACTAGTCTCTAGCTTTTCCCACCTCATTGGCCAAATGAGAGGTACTTCCCATGAGCCCTGAACTCAATGGGTAGGATGCATACGGGGCACAGATAATGTGAGGTGAACCAACTCAAACATCATAATGGTGGGGCAGAAGCACTACAAGGTTCGGCAAACCTAGCCCCGTGAGTGCTTATAGCTCCAAGAAGCTATCCCCAAAGCCCCCTAGAGCTCCTAGAGCTCATCGTCCAACGAGACCCACATCATAGGGTCGTTCCACGATACCAAGACTCTCACGGAAGGTTAGGAACTTGACCTTCCCCAGGGGCTTTGTGAGAATATCCGTGAACTGCTCATCAGTTCCTATATGATCGAGCCTTACGGCGCCTTGCTGTACCATATCCCGGATATAGTGGTACCTGATATCAATATGCTTGGATCGATCGTGGAACATTGGATTCTCGGACAAGCGAATCCCACTCTGGTTATCACAGAGTATCATAGTGGTATCTAGCACATGCCAAACAACTCACTAAAGAGCTTTCACAACCAAACTGCTTCACAACAGGCCATACTTGTTGCAATGTATTCGGCCTCGGCGGTGCTCACAGCCACCGACTTTTGCTTCCTGCTCATCCATGAGATCGAAGTAGAACCAAGATTGAAGCAGCATCCCAATGTGCTCTTACGATCCACCACATTGCCAGCCCAATCGGCATCAGTATATCCAAGGAGTGCCACGCTCCCGGCAGTGTATCTCAGCCCATGGTTTATCGTGCCTCGAAGGTATCTCAGAAGATTCCTGGCACCAACCCAGTGAAAGTGATGAGGTTCAACCATCTGTTGACTCAAAGTGTTCACTGCAAAACATATATCTGGATGGGTGTTCACTAAGAACATCAGGGCCCCTACGAGTTGACGATACTCAGTAGGATTTGACAATACGGGCCCAGCAGCGCTGCCACTCAACTTCTTGAAGTTGAGTTCCGTTGGTGTTGACACGGACTTGCATTCCACCATACCAAATCTTTCCAGAAGCTTCACAATGTATTTTCCTTGAGAAAGGAAAATCTCGCCAGGTCTCTGCTAGACCTCCAGGCCTAGGAAGTAGTGCATCAGTCCTAGGTCCTTCATCTCGAACTCAGCAGCGAGCTCCCTCTTGCTGATGAATGAGAGGGTCGGCCACGTGAGGAAGAGGTCATCCACATACTGCACCAGGATGAGAGGCTTTCCCTTGACAACCTTGAAGTAAAGGTTCGGATCAACATTACTTCGAGTGAAGCCCAACGTCATCAAGTAGCTATCTATCCTGTCCTACCAAGCTCTGGGTGCTTGCTTCAGCCCATAGAGGGCCTTCTTCAACCTGTAGACATGGGTGTTCCGATCTTGGACTTCGAACCCTAGAGGTTGCTCCACATATACCTCTTCCTTTATAGCACCATGCAGAAATGCGGTCTTCACATCCATCTGATGAAGACTCCATCCTTGCGTAGCAGCAAGGGCTATAATAGATCGAATGGTGGTATATCGGGCCACCGGTGCAAATATGTCATCATAATATATGCCTTCCTTTTGAGAGAAGCCACGGGCAACGATTCTTGCCTTGAACTTTTCAGCATTTCCATCAGATCCATGCTTGATCTTGTAGAGCCATTTTGAGGTGACAATTGCTTTGTCCTTTGGTCTTGGAACCACATCCCAGACATCATTCTTCCTAATGGAATCATACTCTTCGTGCATAGCATCCTTCCAGACTTGATGCTTTATGGCTTCCTCAAAGGATCCAGGCTCAAATTGTACAATGGTACTCATGGCTGCTAGATACCCCTGGTATCTATTCGGCTTCTTGCTTTCACGGAATGCCCCCCTTGGGGCAACATGTCCCTCAGCATCCTCGAGAGTGTCCCTGAGCCATGCTGGTCTCTTTCCTAGTGAAGGAGGTGGATCAATCGGGTCCATCGGTCCTTCAACATCAGGCATTGTTTCATCCTTCGGTTCCTCTTGATTTCCAGGCCTTGCTTCATTATCTTCGTCAGATCTTGGAAGATTGACTACTTTCCTCAGGGAAGTATCTTCGTCAAAGGTGACATCGTGGCATATCTCCACTTCCTTTTGACCAGGCACATAGACTCTATAGGCCTTCGAAGTTTCACTATAGCCCATAAACATTCCTTTCTTCCCAGAAGCATCCAACTTGCTCCTCTTTTCTTTCGCCACATGAAAGTAGATGGTACATCCAAAAACTCTAAAATGTGAGACATCAGGTTTCTTACCAAAGAAAACGTCTTCGGGAGTTTTGGATTCTAGAGCAGAATGCGGGCATCGGTTTTGTATGTACACGGCAGTGTTCGCAGCTTCTCCCCATAGAAACTTCGGCAGACCTTGGTCACATAGCATGGCACGGGCAGCTTCCACAATGGTTCGGTTCTTTCGTTCAACAACACCATTTTGCTCGGGAGTATAGATAGTTGTGGTCTCCCTCTTAATGCCAGCTTCTCTGCAAAAGTCCTTGAACTCATTTGACTCATATTCAGTGCCATTATCAGTTCTCAAAATCTTGATCTTTTTCCCTATCATATTTTCCACCAAGGCTTTGAATGTACGGAACCACATGAAAGCCTCATCCTTCTTCTTTAAGAAGTATATCCGGGTTTTGCGAGAGAAGTTATCTATGAACGTCATATAATATGAACATCCTCCCAAGGATGTCACAGGCAGCATACTAGATAGATTAGAATGGATCAATTCCAAGATATCAGATGTCTTTGTGACACTAGAGGGGAAAGGTCCCCTTGTATGCTTTCCTTTGGCACAACCCTTACATTCACCTTCATGATTATTTGGAAACTCGGGCATCCCTGTCACCACCTTCCTTGCTTCGGGAAGGGCTTTGTAGTGAAGGTGTCCAAACCTTCAGTGCCATAGTTCAGTCTGTCGAATAGTATCACATGTCATTGCTCCCAACGGACTTCCTCCAACCTGGTAGAGTGTATCAACTCTAAAACCAATCGAGATAGCCTCCTTAAAGCTCTTCTTCCACATGAGCACCTTTCTATCAGTGAATGCCACATTGAAACCTTTGTCTTCCATGGCCGATATAGACACAAGGTTCTTCTTCAAATTTGGTACATAGAGTACATCCTGCAAGTGAAGGACTTGACCTTGAGACAAGTGGAGGGTCACAGTCCCTGTCCCTTTCATGGGATATGTAGCATTATCTCCATGGATAATTTCCAGATTAGTATCCTTCTCAATCATATCAGAAAGTGCTTCCTTGAACCCAGTGATATGTCTTGAGGCACCACTATCTATCAACCAGACATCCATAGTGTCGGGTGGGGATGTAACAGAGAGGGCAGATACAAGAATGTATTCATTTCTTTTATCAACAACATGTGATTCCTCATACCTGGAGTTTCTTGGCCTTTTGAAAGGTTGATCATTTCCACCGGAGGAAGCCTTCCTTTTTCCCTTGAACCTGTTGTTCCTTTGATTGCCATTCCTTCGGTTGTTGTTGTTGTCATCACTATCGAGAGAATCCTTCTTGAAAGGACATTCTCTAGCATAGTGACCAGGCCTATGACAGGTGAAACATTTTCCCTTCTTTCCTTGGGCCCCTGCTTTTCCCTTATTCTTCGGACCACCAGAGTTCTTTCTAGAATGAGCAGCATATGCAGCATTTCCTCCATTTCCATACTCCTTCATTCTTGATTCTTCTTGAATGCATCTTGACAGTACTTCGTCAAAGTCAGGTATCACATTATTATTTAGAATGGTAGTGTTGAACACATGCCATTCAGATGAGAGCCCTCCAAGTGCGGTGAGTACCATCTCTTGATCAGCTATTGTCTCCCCAATAGCTAGCAGATTGTTCCTGATTTCAGTCAGCTTCAGAAAGTATGATTGGACAGACTCATCCCTGCCTTTCTTCAGATTCTTCAATTGATTCTTGAAGAATAGTACTTGATTCGCATTGTTGGCCTTGAACATGAGGATCAATTTATCATACATATCTTTGGATGTGCCCAACTCAGAGATGTAGGCCACCAGGCTTTTATGAATGGATTCCCTAATCATCAACGTTGTTTTGATCTCCCCCTTCTTGTACTTTGTTTTGGCAGCAGCAGTAGCAGTGGATGGAAGTTCTTGGATTTTACCTTGCACATAGTCCATGACATCTTGGTCTTCCAATTTGAGATCCAATATCATTTTCCAAGCAGGGAAGTCATCCTTCGCAGTCAATTTGTCTTCCTCCTTGAAGCTATAGCTTGTGGAACCCATTATCCTTTTCGGTGATTGCTACAAATAGGGATTTTCTTCACCTCAGCTTTGAAACCATGTAATTTTATGTAGATGTTCTATGCTTGATGCAACTTTACTTTTATTACAACAATCACATAAACAGTTAAGTAAAATGCTGATAGAACATACCAGTGGATCTATAGAAGACAAACCAGAAACAGGGGAATGTGTTGGTGCGTTACGACGGTCAGCAGGATGCTTCAACCAGCAAAGTCTTCTTGGTCGGCCAACCCAGAATGTGTCACAACAGTCCTCAAATCAGTCACCCACTCAACTCAAAGTCAACCCCAGAAAAGTCAACGCAGTCCAGAAAAGTCAACACAGGGCAGCAACAATAAAGTCAACTATGCTCCAACTTTGGTCAACCTTTTGACCTCGATTTTTGTGCCAATGAGTATGGCCTTCAAAAATCGAACCCTCCACCAAATTTCAGCCAATTCGGACCATGCATTGACCAAAGTCAATGCTGGTCAAACTTTCCTAGAAACCCTAACTGCAGAAATTTCGTCCTTTTTCTTGCTTCAGCAACTTCGTCCTTTTTCCCACGTGAGAACTGCTTCTCAGATGCTCGTATCCAATCAGAGGATGAGATGTGTGTGATGAGTGAGTGAGTGAAATGCTCTCCAACGTTGACCAAAAATACTCTCCAACGTTATTTGTACATTTATCCATCATTGAGGTCTTTCTGACACATTTCTTTGGGTGTAAAACAGAGCCGACACACATATTTGAGTGTTAGATAAATTCTGAAATAAATGTTAAAGCTCATTCGATTAAGATCAATTTTATATCGATCTTACACCTCTCTGAAAAGAGACAATAAAAATATTGGTATCTTCATCTGAGCATCACAACATGGAGTTTGGACCTAGTTGTCCAATTTTAACACAAATTGTGGGAAATGATGGAAGAACAATGTGACAAGAAGACTCATGATAAGCTTTGTACTTAGAGGGAGCATATAAGATCAACCTGATTGAAGCACGTTTCCATGAAGGTGGTTAGCAGTTTTGAGCACTGATATTGATCTAGATATGCTAAAGATGAGCTCGTGGTTTTTCTGCTATGTAGAGGACTTCTGTGTAAGAGGAAGTTACTTTTGTAAAGGCATGAGCCTGGTGATATCTTTGGCACAATGGACTGTGAGTCCTTCAACATCTCTTTGATGAATGATTTGAAGAAGCTGCAAGACTCTAATGTTGACTTGGTTGATTCTCTGATTGGTTCATTGATCTATCTGCTGATGTTTATTTCTGCCATAGTCTATTGTTATATGCTGGATTTGATTATGGTTTACTGGATTCTACTATGGTTGTTGATGTCTGCTTCTGTGTGAAGCCACTTATTATTTGCTAGATTCGATTATGGTTAAGTGGTGCC
Organism: Pinus albicaulis; assembly: GCA_034641835.2. Taxonomy (NCBI): domain Eukaryota; kingdom Viridiplantae; phylum Streptophyta; class Pinopsida; order Pinales; family Pinaceae; genus Pinus; species Pinus albicaulis. The sequence continues at coordinate 73,894 of JAXQQM020082816.1, read as the reverse complement.
TGTTTATGAAATAAGCCCTTTATTATCTAGATTCAACTATGGATATCGATATTCGCTTCTATGGTTGCCGATTATTGCTTCTGTGAGAAGCCATTGCTCAAGTCTATTATTGTTTGCTGATAGTTGTTGATGTTTGCTTCTGAGAGAAGATCCGAGACGACGCTGGATGAACAATTGAATGTTGTTGAAATGTTTGAGATCCACCATGGCTACATTTCTAGGAGCCACCATGGCTACATTTCTGATGTTGAGCTAGTTGCTGATGTTTATGTGAAGAAACTAGAATGAATGATAATCCCTTTGAAGAGGGAGCATTGATTACATTGCATCCTAAATCTTCCTTAGGCTGCGGTTGTGAGACTTGTTACCGCCTCACTTGCACACTTAAGTTAATGTGGGAAAAATCCTCAGCCCTTCTAGGTGTGGCCTTGGCGGAAAAGCTCAGAGAAGGGGCTGTCACCTAATCCCAACTTTCTCCGTCTAGGCTCTCTCCTAGCTAAGGCCAAGGGGGGTGGACCCTAAGGAAGGATTCTAAAGGAAGGCTTGTTAAAGTAGCAAGTTCTAGGAGATAGTTAGTGCATTAGAACATTTACCATTTATCAAACTTGAAAGATAACTTGAAAGCAAAATAAATTATAAGCAAGTTCAAATAACCATGAGCATATAAGTATTAACAATGTAGATAAAGCAAATGAATTCAACAAGATAAATCCCGCAAGAAGATTTTATGTAAGTAGACCAGTTCCAATAAACTTGCAAGAAATAATATGCTCAAAGTGAAATCATGATACTTGCAGGTAAAACATATCCTTCAAGATACAGTAAATCCCAAGAATGGAAAATTGCCAAACAAACGTTAGTACAAGAGATATTTAAAATGTGAGCAATAAGATACAACTTGCAAATGAAAGCTTGTACTTTGAAAGAGATGCTCAAATAAAATATGGTAATATCAAATAGCTATGAGCAAAAAATATAGATAAGCAAGTACAATAATATTGCAAGTAAGATAGAATGCCCACAAATCAAGTCGATGTAAAATGAGATCATGCAAGTCTAGACTATTTGAGATGCAAGTTATTTTGGTTAATTTTAACTAGATGCCTAGTCTATGGTGAAAAATTTCCCTTTCAAATTCTTACAACTAGGTAAAGATTGGGGTGACTTGCAAGGAAGACGGGTTGAGGAGGGATAAGTACGTCGTTAATGATACCCTTCCCAAGATCCTTACAATCCACATGCCTTCATTCCTACAAGGGGACTAAACCTCCAAGAGAATTGCGAGGTCACATGTTTTAACCTTACTCCGTACATAAGTGAAAGAAAAATGAGAGAAATTTGTCCTTAAATGTTTATTCAACCAAGCTTATGGTTGGAGGTAGTTTTTTTAGAGATGCAAGCCTAATATAGTATGCAAGTGAAATGCCTAAAAGTGAGTGAAATGCTTCGAATGAGATATATTTATTACAATGTGCTTCCAATGGAGATACAACAATGATATAAGCTTTGTAGTGATGCTCAATAAAACATGTGCCAACAAATCAATGGAAATAATGGAGGATTAGCTCAATGTTTCAAAATGAAAAACGATATATTATGACAATTATCCAAGTGAAGGTTGCATAAGATCATAGGCTAATGAGTTGCTTCAATATGAAATTCGAACTAATTAACCAAAAATGTACAATTAGATTGCTCAAACTAAGTTGCAAATAAATGGACTTGCAAAGAATTGCTCCAAAGATGTGCTCAAAGTGAGATTCAAAATTGCAAGTAAACCAAGTTGAGCATGAAACTTCAAAACAAGTATATAAAATTGCAACTAGATGAGTTGAGATAGAAATTAATAAATAACATGAAACCGTGAAAGTATTAGCTTGCTAAATGAAATGAAGAGAGCATTAACACATCTAAACTAACTTCAAAAAGGAGAAATGGAAAGCTAGTAAAACATACACAAGAAGAGAGGCCTTTTCCCAAAAGGGAAGGAGATGGATGCCAAGGAGATGACTCCCCAAGCTCCAAGAAAAATGTCACTTTTTATTATTGTGATGTTACAATGATAAGAGCCTCCATTATAGTGAAGAGGAGCTTAAGTATTTTCGGGAGGGTCGCACAATGACAAATGAGATTATGCCCTCCTCAAGATACAAAAGTGAAGCAAGTTTCAAATGCCTCAAGGGATACAAGGTACAACTTTCAAACTAGTAGCATAAATTTATTAACTTGCAACCCCTTAAAGATGATGAAAACATGTCAAGAAAGGAGGACTAATCTCCTCTATATGCCCACGACTAGCTGATGTGAAGGGACAACCCTTTGAAGCTCACGACCAACAGAGAAATAAAGCTTCAAGAGGTTACAATGGTGAGGTTTCTCCTCCTCAAATCAATGGTTGACAACCTGCAAAGAAGATTGGGAAGGCCTCCAGCTCTTGAGATCTTTAAAATCACTATCAATGTTAGATAAAATGACGCTTTGGAAAGACTGCTAAGCCTCTGCAAAACAAGCCCTATAATGAGTAGGGGATGATGAGAAAAATTTGCAAAAAAAATATATTAAAAAGTAATCTACAAGAAACTAGATCAAGGATTGGAGTACAAATCCTCTCCTAGCCTAGCCATAAAAGTGCTCTATACTAGCTGATGTATATCAATAGAGGCTCAAAATATTTGGGAAAGTAGATTTGAAGTAGAATGTTATCACAAGTCAAGTCTTGGGAGATCCTTGAACATTAATAAAAGTGATAAGACTTGGGGAAGAACAAATATATGAGTGCTTCCACTTTATCCTCAAGAGTGGGATAATCCAACTTAGGATGTCCCCTCATCCTTGAGATTTGATTTACAAAAAAATCTACACAAGCTCAAAACGATTTGTTAGTTCCATTTGGGATTAGATAATATAATGAAAAGGAAATCTTAGAAATTCAACCAAAAATTAACTAAAATGTCCAATTCTAGAATAAATTTGTAATCCAAATTCTAGTGCAAGATAGCTAGACACTAGTAAATCAATGAAGCTAATGGAAATGACAAATATAAACTATAGCAATTGTAACATAAGCACATAAACACAAATAATACCATGAAGATAGAAGCAAGAGACCACATATGAGCCCCAATGTCTTGGTATTTCATAAAAATGCAAGTGTACAAGGCACGATAATCTCCCCATGCACAAGAGCTCTATTTTTCATGGGAGAATAGGAGCTAATGGCTCATTTAAATAGAAATGTGGGAGAAAATCCCAAGAGAAGACTCATGTGACAAGTGTAGATGGAGATAATCCCAAGAAGGCAAGTCAAATTCCAAGTGAAGAGTAGCCATGAAACATGTGAAATCAAGCCAATTGAACTCCTTTGATGTGACAATGTATCTCCAACCAAGAAATGCGAATTCTCCATGTGCAAGATAGTTGGATGCCAAGTGTGAACCAAGCGGGGGCCAACTCCCATCGAATCTCAACCACCAAACTAGAGGATGACATATCTCAACCTTCCCATGCGTAGAGCTTCCAATTAAGGAATGCGTGGGCCTTTCTTGATGCTGAGTGGAGCTTGAAGTGAAGTAGCCTTGCCATGTGTGAGGGGTAGTAGAATTGTAGTGGAGACAATACTCCACTAAACTCTCAAATCAAATATCCACCAAATATTCTCCAATATGCATGATCTCCTATAGATTTTCAAGTTGCCATGTCACTAAATCGAACTCCATTCCTTGGCTCACAAACACAATTTTCACATGTGCAAATAATCATCTGATGAATCATGTGCCATATCATCATTTGACTGCCTCTTGACTTGAGATAATTTCCAAGCCATTTCCATGTCATTTTGTCACATGGATTGTTCTTATTTTCTCTCCATTTTATTTATTTCTGGGCTATTTTATTACCACATTTTCCCCTAAACTTAGTAAAAGTAGGTTTTGAGGGCTTATAATTTTTTTTTACCCCTTAAAGTGTGTCTTAGTATAAAGTTGATTGTTTGAGGTCCAATTTTGACTACTCGTACACCCCACAACTTCTCTAGACATCTCTTATTACAATTTACATAGACAATTTATTAAAAATCCCATTATGCGGGAAATTTTAATAAATTAAAAAATGACACCTAGACTTCATCAAATTCTGCAAAATTTTATGAGTGATCTAACATGGTAATATAAAATGACACTAGACATTAGGACTCACTTAAGGCCTCGCTATCAAGGCTCACTTAAATTCTCCTCATTTGGACACATCGAATTTGTCTAATGCATCTCTGATTCGATGAAATTACAGGAAGGCCGAAATTCTAGGGAGTGTTGAAATTTCAGAAACTTGGATTTTGTCATGGCACTTGATCATGATTTTGGTTACTAGTTTGGCTATTATTCTTCTATTGTCATTTATGATGTGTTGATGGATCTGGAAGCTCTCCCTCTCTCATAAGGAATAAATTTTTCTGGGTTTTCCCCTTCTGGGTTTTGCTTTGGCTGTGTGCCTAATTTGTATGTCTTGTGTCTCATGGTTTCATGATATTTCTACTGTGATTTTCTATTTCTCTTTCATGCTTATTTATGAATTTTCTTAATACTGATTTTAATAATGTAAAATGTTAATGCGAATAATTGTTATTTGTGTGATAAATTTGTTCTAAGCATTGGCTTAGTTAAAAAATTAACAATGATGCCATCTTAGTAGATCGATTTTAGCCACAAAACCCTTGCTGTAAAATAAAAATTTTGCAGTGGAAAAAAAGTATTGCTATTTGAAACCCTGTCCACTGATCTTCCTTCATAGAGCTTTCCCAACACTTTGATATCATGTTAATTTTCCAAGTGCCAGTTTCAAATTTAATGTCTCATGCTTTTATTTTCAGCTTTCCACGTGGATGCATCTCCAAGCATGTGTTGCACGCACCCCACATTTCCCATGCACCTGGGATGGAGGGATGCATGGGGAAATGTTTCCCCACGTCCCCGAACTATTGAGATTTGCATTAAGAGATTTTTGATATATGCATTGTGAGGGAGACTCTTGTTCAAATTTGAGTGTTTCTTCACTTTCCTTATTTTCCTATTTACAATATTTACATGAATTTCCTAATCCCAAAGATTAGGTGTCAACATACCCTGTAGAAATTTGATAGAAATTTCAACTGCTCAAGATTTCAACCTGAAAAACAAGAGACACAATTCTACTCTATTGATCTGCGGAATGTAAATCACAATTTAGAACAACATACATAGACATGCAATAAGCAAAATCACAAGTACACAATGATTTCTAAAGGAACCCAACTAGGAAAAACCCCTCAAGCCTCTTTGCAATAATAAGTTGAATAGAGAAACTATTACAATTGCTAGCTCCAACTCTGAAATCAACCTACAAAAGAATAAATGTTCTTTCTTCTCAATGATAAACTCAGTCCAACACTTAGCCAATTATTTGCTCACTTAGCCTCCTATTTCCTTGCGCAAATCCTGATGAAAGTATCCCCTATTATTTAGGAATTTCCTCCATATTGATTGTGCAATTCTCAGGGATTGATCATTGATTACATGCAACACTTGTACACGCAAAACTAGTCTTCAAATAATGTTACTTCTTTCTTCCCTTGGATGAGTAGACTTCAAAATGCTTTGATTTGTAGATTTCTTCAATTTGAGTAGAGGTAGGGTCTTTTTGAGGTCTTCGTTGTGATGATGATTTGAGCGAGGACCCCAAGAATGCTTTAAATGTGGGCTTCTTCTTTGATCTATCTTCCTTTGAGATGATGATGTAGTCCTTGTCTTCATAGTGCCTTGAGATGAGATGTTCTTCTTGATGCTTTTGATGCCCTTGATACCCTTCTAGAATTTCAGTTCTTGAGTGCTTGCGTGTTCCTTATTGAGCTGCCCTTCCTTGATTTGTCACCTTAGCCCTGATACGATGTTGAGAAATTTAGGGCTAGGAGATAAGGTGATTTCTCTAGCAATGATAACTGCTTGTGAATAATTTTTACTTCTCTTGATTAGGTTCTTCTTTAGCTTAATTATTATTGTGTTCTTTTCATCAAAGAACTATCAAAATATAAACAACAATGAGACAAGGGACACAAGATATAGGCGATCAACCAGGGCCAAAACCTCTCCAATCTTGAGAGGAAAACCCACCAAATTCTTCTTCTTATAAAACCTTCAATTTGTGAATTCCAAGACCAAGATCCTTGACCTACTAACCTCTCCAAGACCAAGTCACAAGACCTTTTGAACAACAACTTCTTTTGTTCCAAGTCAATGCTTGACAAACTGGCTTCTTACACTTCTGGTCTCGGCTTCTCTGAAATTCAACCTCTTTAAACAAACCTGCAATTATCGGCATGCATGAAATCAATGCTATAGAAATTTCCGAATCCTTACACTTTATGCAGAAATTAATATTGTTAATCTGGTTATGCTCCTCCTACTCAGACAAGTTATTAACTGAATAAATTCGAGTTAAAATCGAAACAAAACACATAACAGATCTCTACCAATACAGATCTAAAACAAGTTCATGCACACATTGAAAAAGTGACACAATTATTTCTGGAAAAATAGTCCTCGGAAAAACCCATTGCGGGAAAACCGGTCTCTGGTTGCTGGAGGGTTTTATTATTAAGAATATTTCTCAATACACAAATTTGGGTTCCAGATCTGGAAATCCCGACAGAGAATATACTAGATCTACAACTCATTGCTTGATCTAGGGCCAAAATAATGACTGATCCACACCCTCAAATGGGATTTACAGAACTCAGCCAAGATTAGGGCCTAGAAATCCCAACGCTACCCCTGAAAGCCTCTGAAGCCCCTGAAGCCCTCAACGCTGCTCCAGAAGGGACTAAGTTACCCCAAACTGGGTGCCGTAGTCCCTACGCTGCCCCTTAGGGTCTCTGTGTAACTCTCTGAGAGTTTCCTGCTGAAACTCACACTGTCCTTGGAGGGACTGTGCTGTTCTTGTTGCTGCTGCTTCCCTTCTGCTTTGCACTGTCCTTGAGCTGATCTCTGCCTCTTGTGTATTCTAGACCCCGGGATTAGATCACTCCCTTGGTCTAAATTCCCCTCTGCAACTGAAACAGTTCTGAGTATTCTTAGCAAACCCTGCCCTAGAATCTCAGCTTAGCTTCAGTGCTCTGCCTCTGTGTTTCTTTACAAATGACCACAAGCCTTTCCTTTATACTTTTCTCGTTGACAAATCAATGACCATGATCAGATCTTGAATCAATGGCTAAGATTAAAAGAAAGCTTGATCTGTGTGACTTAAGACAATTTCATTACATGTTTAATTAAATTCACTTTATTTATTTATGTTCCCTAAGTTTTAACTTAGGAAATACACTTAAAATAATTAATTAATTTAATATCTCCTAAACCAAATGAAATTTCCCAAATCCATTTCTGGGTCCTGTAGATCAAGTGTACTCTAGTCCTTCCTCAAAATTTGGGACCTAGAGCACAACTGATGCTACCCCAAATACACAAAATCTCAACACTCCCTCTTAGCATCAAGGGTGTGCTCTAGCAATACATCACACTTATGCATTACATGATTTGAGCTTGCTTGATTTTGTCTTTACGATGCCAACCCTGTTTGCCACTCCAACTACTGCTGCTATTTGTTGCCATTGCAAATAACAACGCATGACTCACACATACTTGCTGTTTACCCAACACGTAACGCAACTCCCTCTCAATATGTTGCATTTGTGCTGCTATAGCACTACCACTGCTGATCTGTTGCACTGCAACTTCAGATGTTGAGAGAAACAACTGAATCTCCTGTCCAATCTTTGACAAACAAGTATGATAGGCTGCATCCTCATCATTGAAGCTCCATAGGCTACGGATACGTATTTGTTATCTAAAATGATGCACAGCTAGCTACGCACTCCATCATTGGACTCCCTCGTGAACTACTGTCACATTAGTCGCTTGTCTTTGAAGTCCATCCTTCTTCACTACCTTTGCACGTTGACGCTCTACGAAGCCTTTGTTTTCATGCCAACCTACTGCCTTTGCGTAAGCGTGCTTCTTTCTTGACTGTGAGAATCACATCGACTCCTGACTTGCTACGCACCTAACATTTGTTGCTTTGCTACCAACGTTGCTCCTCCTAGTCTTCATATACGCATGCACCACTCACTTCATCTGTGATCATACTTATCTCTACTTGTGCAACTGTCTCTTAGCTGCATTGGCTACTTGTGTGATCCCGAGATGAGTTCTCCAAGGATCTGCCTTATTTCTATGTAGCTCTCTACATATCCATGTCACCCCACCTGCGTGGTACATGAACACTAATGGCTGCATCATCTCCTGACCCATCATCTGCCACAGCTGCCTTGGGAGAGGATGCTTCCTTGTCCCTTTTCTTCTCCAAACAATGGCTGGCAAAATGACCCATTTCGCCACATTGGAAGCACTTGATCTTAGAAAGATCCTTCTTCTTCTTTGGCTGCTTCTTCGATGCCAAGGCTCCATCTTCCTCATCTTCCTTCTTTACTTTGCTCAACGCAAGGCTATGCTGCCTCTTGGTGAATCTGCGTAGTTCTTCTTGTCGTAGGATTGACCACAAGTTGTCCCAATCTAGGAGGTCCGCTCTGCCCAAGATACTTTGGACAAAGGTTTCCCATTCATGCAGCTGACCCACGTGAGAATGATCTTGACTATGTATCATCTGGGTACACCGTTGCGGTCGGTACGATCTACGATTAACTACAATCTAAAGAGGAAATGCTCACGTCTTCTCCCTTGGTCATCATGAATGACCTCATCAAATCTTCAACAACATTTTCTTATGACAAGTGCACCCTCATATATGATTTCAAAAGACATCATCTAGTTAGGCGTCTTCTTCTCGGCTATTCTTCTTCTCGGCTACGTGTGGTACAATATGGTCCTTGATACCATCACACTGTGTGCTTGGCATGCCATGACCTCCTTGCTTCTGAGAATCCGAATCTGTCGGTGTGGCCAGAGTTTGCTCTGCATGGTCTCTTAGATTGTATGCCTCAAGGACAATCAAGATCTTTGCCTTCCAAACTGAAAAGTTTGAAAGGCCATCCAGCCTATCTTGATCACGTAGTCCGTGAGGAGCCATCTGCTTAGAATGTGTCGGAACTTCCTTTTCTCTTTGCTAGAGAAATGGATCTAAGGCCCTTGGTGAAACAGGCACCTTCTGCTCCCTCTGACAATTGATTTCCCTCCTTGGAAATCTACCAAATCAACTATGATTCAGCTTCTTCTTTGATCCTCTGATCAAACTGCAAGTTTCCTTTGGCAAGAAACTCTCTGAGAAGTTGATCTCCTCCCGCTCTGTCACTTGTGCTAAGGCTAAAAATCTGAAAACTTCAGAATTTTAACCCCACCAACTCTTACATTCTTCCAATTCTGTGACTTTTTTGCGGTCTTTTTGGGCCGAAATGATTCGGTCTGAATCCTGGCAGGCGGCTTCGGACCAATCTGTGTTCTTCTTCCCCGTGCCTCTGTTATTCAATTGCGTGGGCTTGTTAGGAGACAGTGCTAGATAGCGTCACCCTTCCCTCTGCGTGGATTTGCCTTTGAAAACTGCGCTGTCCCTTCAGATCTGCGTTTCTGGCACACGCGACTAGAATATCGGTCTTTCCCTGTGCCCGACCCTCCCGGATACGCAATTGCTCTGATACCATGTAGAAATTTCTGAAACTTGTATCTTATGCAGAAATTATAACTGTAATCCGGTTATGCTCCTCCTACTTAGACAAGTTATTAACTTAATAAATTCAAGTTAAAATTGAAGCAAAACACATAACAAATCTCTACCAATCTAGATCTAGAATAAGCACATGCACACATTAACAAAGTTGCACAGTTATTTCTGGACAAATAGTCCTCGGAAAAACCCAATGCTGGAAAACCAGTCTCTGGCTGCTGGAGGGTTTTATTATTAAGAATATTTTTGAATACACAAATCTGGGTTCCAGATCTAGAAAACCCGATAGAGAATATACTAGATCTACATCTGACTGGCTGATCTAGGGAAAAAATAATCAATGATCCACACCCTCAAACGGGATTTACAGAACTCAGCCAAGATTAGGGCCTAGAAACCCTAGCGCTGTCCCTGAAAGCCTCTAAAGTCCTCCAAACCCTCAGCGCTGCTCCAGAAGGGACTGCGTTACCCCAGACTGGGTGACACAGTCACTACGCTACCCTTGAAGGGTCTCTGCATGACCCTAGAGGGTTTCCTGCTGAAAATCACACTGTCCTTGGAGGGACTGCGTTGTCCTTGCTGCTGCCTTCCTCTACGTTGTCCTTGAACTGATCTCTGCCTCTTGTGTATTCTAGACCCCGGGATCAGATCATCCCCTTGATCTAAATTCCCCTCTTTGCAACTAAAACACTTCTGAGTAATCTTAGCAAACTCTCCCTAGAATCTCAGCTTAGCTTCAGTGCTCTGCCTCTGTGTGTCTTTACAAATGACCCAAGCCTTTCTTTTATACTTTTCTCGTTGGGAAATCAACGACCATGATCAGATCTTGAATCAATGGCTAAGATTAAAAGAAAGCTTGATCCGTGTGACTTAAGACAATTTCATTACATGTTTAATTAAATTCACTTTAATTATTTAAGTTCCCTAAGTTTTAACTTAGGAAATACACTTAAAATAATTAATTAATTTAATATCTCCTAAACCAGATGAAATTTCCCAAATCCATTTATGGGTCTTGTAGATCAAGTGTACTCTAGTCCTTCCTCAAAATTTGGGACATAGAGCACAACTGATGTTACCCCAAATACACAAAATCTCATCAAATGCAATTTCACATGTGTGAGTTGATTGAAGGAGGTTGATGAGGTTCCCTTCGTTTGACATGGACTCTTCTCCTTGTGATCTCGGCTAGCAAGAATGCTTGTTTAGTGACCCTTTTCTTGGCTTCTTCAAGCACTGATGTGACCTCACTGCAAAAACCCTAACTACAATCACATGTGAGGAAGATCACCCAAAAACAATGCCAAAATAATTCGATCTTCTCCTCTTTCCCTTCGCTAGATGAGAGGCTTCTTTCTACCCTTTACTCACACTTCTTCTTCTATTTTAGATGCTTGATGGATGCTCTACCAAGTGTGGCCGAGTCCTCCTTTACATAGTGATTTGCCCATGTAAATAAGCCGACTTGTTCTTATGTCTAGGCCGACATCTCCTTCTAGAACGATCTATAGCTTCTTTATGTTGATTTTTAATGTACCTTGGACAAGAGGTTTTCCATGGGTTTGTCTCTGCCTGGGGAAAAGTATCCAAAATAATTCTTTTCCTAAATATGACTTTATAAAGTGAAAGTGACTTTATAAGTGGTAAAGTCAATGTTAAATTATAAAGTGAAAAGTGACTTTAGACAAAGTTCAATGTGGGTACTTTATTTAATTGGTGAGTTAAAAAATAGAAAGTGAGAATTAAATGCACATTTATTCTCATCCCTTGATCTAAATGAATCTGAGCCATTAGATCTTATGGTTTTCCAAAAGTCATTAAGGGAAACAAAAAGGGGAAAAGAAAAGAGAGTTTGTATTCATTCTTCATGAACAGATTGGAGAAAGAAGGCTGAGGGTTGGAGAAAAGTTTTGAAGGAGAAATTTGTTGCAGCAAGTTGAAAGAGTGATTTTTTGACCAAGTTGGGCGCGAAAATCAGGGCATATAAGACAACAGAAGGTACAGTATGAACACCATTTAATGCAGTGAGCTGCACGCAGTTCGAGAGAAGTTTTTGAATAAAAAAAAATCCTTACAGTCCTTACGGAATCCGTACAGTACAATTTGTATCCGTACAATACATATTTTCAACTTCAAATGGGCATGGAAATCGAGGCAAAGTGGGCACGGTTTTCAAGGAGTTTTGGGCTGAAGAGATAAGTTTTATTTTGCTGTTTTATTTTATTTGCAAATGTATTTTTCTTGAACTTGAAAGATAAATAAATTTGAAGAGCTCTCTAACAGGTTTTCCCCAGAGAAGATTGAAGGGGTTTTGCCTGGGTCTAAGTTGACCAAAATCTGTGTGTATTTTTATGTGTTGCTAGTCTGTTTATGTCCATATTCATTTTTAGCATGTGTTGACAGTCCCATGTGTTTTAATCTGAAAATTTCATTTCCAAAATTCTATATGTTGAATGTGTGTTTATGGGAAAGGGCATTTAACTGAATGGGAATGATAAGGTGAAAGGTTGGGATTGCAGAAAACTTTTTAGTCATCAAATTTCAACATGGTATCAGAGCTACATGCTGAAAGTTGCATTTTGAACATCATACAGTAGTTTGGAACAACAAATAGTGGTTTCGACAACAAACTAAATTTTTAGACAACAATCTTATATTTTGGAACAAGAAGTTGAAATTTAACACAGACTGAACTTTTGGGACAGCAAAGTGTGCTGGAAAGTTCATTTCTCCATTTTCTTGGTTTTGTAAATTTCGGACAACAATCATGGCCATGTTCTTAAAGATAGAGGACAGACTAGATGGGATATCCAACTATGCTGTTTGGAAACACATAATTCAGACATTGTTTGAGGAGGCAACAATTTGGAACATAGTGCGGCAAGAGTTTGTACTTCTTATTGCTGCAGATGAACTTGCTGAATTCACAAAAAATAATGCAAAGGCAAAAAGGATTTTGATCGACAGTCTAAAGGATCATGTGGTTCCTCAGGTGAGAGGAAACACATATGCATATCAGATGTGGACAACTCTAACCACTCTCTATCAGAGTACCAATGAGAGTAGGAAGATGGTACTCAAAGAACAATTGAAGAACAAGAAGATGACAAAGGCTGAAAGTGTAGTTCATTATCTTGGTAGGGTCAAACAGGTACGTGATGATTTCACTGCTATTGGTGAGGCAGTTGCACTCACAGAGTTAGGCAGGATAGCTGTAGCGGGACTTCCTAAGTCTTGGGAGGTATTTGGAGATGCTGTTACCTCTAAGGGAGAATCTTCCCAATTGGGATAGATTCTGGGATGATTGTGTGCAATATGAGATACGAAAGATTGGCAGTGGTGGGGTGAAGATAGCAGATGAGGAGGATGTAGCCTTGACATCCAGGGGGAAGAACAAAGGGAAGGCCAAAAAAGGGGCCTCATCAGATGGGGCTAAGGGAAAGGAGAAGAAGAAGAAGAAGAAATATACAGATATGTCCAAAGTCAAATGTTGGGCATGTAAGAAGATGGGACACTATGCTGCTACCTGTCCTGAGAGGAAAAACAAGGGGAAGAAGGGTACTGCAGCTTCAACAGAGGTGGAGCAGTTTGACAGGGACTTTGCATTTATTACTTCTACATCTAGTAGGAGTACATCATCCGATGTGTGGTACATAGACAAGGAGGCTTCCCGCCATATGACAGGTGCACAGGAGTTCTTTTCAGAGCTTGCAGAGAGGGCACTTGATATTGAGATTGTACTAGGAGATGACCGCACTGTGAGAGCTGTTGGTGTGGGGACTGTGAACTTTGAGAGGGAGTCTTTGCCCCCTTTGAAGCTCATGGATGTTTTGTATATTCCGGGGATGAAGAACTTGATTTTAGTGTCTGCAATGGAGGAGAAGGGGTTTGATGTCACTTTCTCAGGAGGGCAGGTATTGATGCATCCCATGGGAGCTTCCATCACTTCGGCCAAAGTGATTGGAGTCCGCTCTGGGAAACTATACAGGTTCAGTTTTCAATCGGCAGGAGCATTGGTGCATAGCACATCTGGTAGCACTGACACTAGTACCACCAACAATAGAAACTTGTGTGAGTTATGGCACCAAAGGAATGCGCATATGCATCATGGAGCTTTGAGAGTTCTGAGGGAGATCACTACTGGAGTTCCTGATTTCAGTGTCTAGCATTATGAGGTTTGCGGAGGGTGTGCTTTGGGCAAGTACACCAAGTTACCATTCCCAACAAGCGACAACAGATATACAGGTATACTTGACTTGATTCATACTGATGTTAGTGGTCGTATGTCTCACGTATCTTTGGGTGGTTATGAGTATTATGTTATATTCATTGATGACTACTCTAGGAGGACTTGGATATACTTCCTGAAGACCAAGGGTGAGGTCTTCAGTCACTCTAAAGAGTTCAAAGCTCTTGTGGAAAAGCAGACAAGTAGGAAGATTCGGGTCTTGAGGTCAGACAATGGTGGCGAGTACATCGATGGTGGGTTTTCTAAATTCTGTGCACAGGAGGGCATTAGGAGAGAGTTCACGGTTCCTTACAACCCCCAGCAGAATAGGGTGTCTGAAAGGAAGAATAAAGCAACTGTTGGGGATGCTAGAGTGATGATTCATGATCAGGGGTTGCCTTTGTTTGTGTGGGCTGAGGCGTGCAATACTGCTGTTTATCTTCAAAACAAGAGTCCTCACAGAGGATTGGGGAATATGACTCCGGAGGAGGCTTTCACTGGAGAGAAGCCTCATGTGGGACATCTTCGAATCTTTGGATGTCTCACATATTCTTATATCCCCAAAGAGCAGAGGACGAAGCTGGAACCCATGGCAAAGAAGGGTATCTTAGTGGGTTACATCGAGACTTCAAAGGCCTATCGGATCTTCATTCCTTCTAAACGGAGAGTGGTGATTAGGAGGGATGTGAAGTTCGAGGAGGAGAGGGCTTATCGGAGATCACGGGAGTATGATGAGAGAGAGTCGCAGATTTCTCCTCAGTAGGGAGATCAGATACAGAGAGTAGGACTTTAGGGTTCTAGATCAACTAGTACAAGAGGTACTTCAGTGTCAGTGACATCTGGGGCACCAGTGGCGAGTTCACTGAGCACTTCTTTAGGGAGTCCACTGGTACAGAGTTCACATGGCACTTCAGCTGACACAGGCACATGTGTCGATACAGGTTCTTTGAGGACAGGTGCTGGTATAGGCACACCAGGGTCAGTTGGCAAACCTTCAGGTTCACTAGACTAGGGGCAGAGGATGAGGTTCCCTATGGGGAAGCTTTTTCAGGGAAGAGGAGGCCCAAGTGGCTTCAAGACACCTTGAAAGAAGCGGAGGCTGTTGGTCCTCCGAAGAGGGTGAATAGGGAGAGTGTGCCACTTGAGTGATTTTGCAGTTACGTAGCCAAGGCTATCGACATTGTTGACTCTGAGCCTACTAGCTATGAGGTGGTGCCTAGGCCTGAGGGCAAGTCAGTTGTGACTTCCAGGTGACTCTACAAGATCAAGCATGATGCAGATGGCAGCATTGAGAAGTTCAAGGCGAGGTTTGTGGCTAGAGGGTTCTCACAGATATAGGGAGTTGACTATGATGAAACGTTTGCTCCTGTAGCTCGGTACACTTCTATCCGGTCCTTTATTTCTATTGCTGCAGAAATGGGTTGACAGATCCATCAGATGGATGTGAAGACCACATTTCTGAACGAAGTTATAGAGGAGATGGTGTAAGTTGAGTAGCCACAGGGCTTTGAGGTTTTAGGCGGGAGACTCATGTATGCCGATTGAGGCGAGCACTCTACGGATTTAAGCAAGCTTCGAGAGCTTGGTATTCGAGGATTGATACTTACATGCAACAAATGGGTTTCATGAAGAGTGATGCAGATTCGAACCTATACTACATTGTTGTAGGGGATGATCCGCTCATTCTTGTGCTATATGTTGATGACTTGTTCATTACTGGGGTAGAGAGACTGATTAGTGGTTGCATGGAGGATCTTGCTATGGAGTTCGAGATGAAGGACATTGGGCTGATGCATTAATTATTGGGGCTTGAGGTGTGGCAGGAGGAGGGGCATATCTTTATGGGGCAGGGGCAGTATGGTGTGGATGCGTTGAGCAAATTTCACATGGCAGACTGTAGACTCGTGTCTACACTTGTGATCACCAACTGGAAGAAGCTTCATGCTTCAGATTCTAGTTTGGTGGATCCCACATTTTATAGGCAACTTATTGGGTCCCTGATGTATCTGGTCAACACTAGGCCAAATATATGCTTTGTAGTGAACACACTTAGCTAGTTCATGGTTGAGCCCAGGAGGGTGCACTGGGTAGCTGCAAAGCACATTCTTCGCTACATGTAGGGCACTGTTGATTATGGTCTGGACGATAGGTGGGGAGATGGAGTGAGTTTGGCAGGTTACACATATTCAGATTGGGTAGGGTGTGCTTCTGACAGGAAAAGCACTTCAGGGTGTTCCTTCGGATTGGGTTCAACAGTTGTGTCGTGGTTCAGTCGAAAGAAAAATTTATTTTCTTTGAGCTCTTTTGAGGCTGAGTATATGGCCTCTAGCCAGGCTAGTTGTGAGGCCATTTGGCTTTACAAGTTGTTGTATGGCCTATTTGATCGGGAGTTGAGACTGACAGTTATTCACTGTGATAATCAGAGTTGCATTAAACTCACGGAGAATCCAGTGTTTCATGATAGGTCAAAACACATTGGCATCATATATCATTTCATCAGGGACTATGTTCAGAAGGGGGCAATGAAGCTAGAGTATATATCGATAGATGAGCAGGTGGCCGATGTTCTCACGAAGTCCTTACGAGGAGGCAAGCATGTCCATTTCAGGGACAAGATGGGTGTGGTGAGAAACACTTTCCTTGGTAAGAGGGAGTGTTGATTTTTAGTGTACCTTGGACAAGTGGTTTCCTATGGGTTAGTCTCTACCTAAGGAAAAGTGTCCAAAATAATTCTTTTCCTAAGTGTGACTTTATAAAGTGAAAGTGACTTTATAAGTGGTAAAGTCAATGTTAAATTATAAAGTGAAAAGTGACTTTAGACATAAAGTACAATGTGGGTACTTTATTTAATGGGTGAGTTAAAAAATAGAAAGTGAGAATTAAATGAGCATTTATTCTCATCCCTTGATCTAAGTGAATATGAGCCATTAGATCTTAGGGTTGCCCAAAAGTCAAATAGGGAAACAAAAGGGGGAAAAGAAAAGACAGATTGCATTCATTTTTCATGAGCAGATTGGAGAAATGAGTCTAAGGGTTGGATAAAAGTTATGAAGGAGAAATTTGTTGCAGCAAGGCGAAGGAGTGATTTCTGGGCAAAGCTGGGCACGGGAATCAAGGCATAGAAGACAGTAGAAGGTACAGTATGAACATCATTTAATATTGTGAACTGGACACAGTTCGAGAGAAGTTTTTGATTTTTTTGATTTAAAAAAAAATCCGTGTAGTACAATCCATATCCGTACAACACATATTTTCAATTGCAAGTGGGCATGGAAATCGAGGCAAAGTGGGCACGATTTTCAAGGAGTTTTGGGTTGAAGAGATAAGTTGTATTTTGCTATTTTGTTTTTTTTGCAAATGTATTTTTCTTGAATTTGAAAGTTAAATAAATTTGAAGAGCTCTCTAACAAGTTTTCCTCGGAGAGATTGAAGGGGTTTTTCCTGGGTCTAAGTTGACCAAATTGTGTGTGTATTTTTATGTGTTGTTGCTCTGCTTATGTCCATATTTATTTTTAGCATGTGTTGACAGTCCCATGTGTTTTAATCTGAAAATTTCATTTCCAAAATTGTATATGTTGAATGTATGTTTATGGGAAAGGGCATTTAACTGAATGAGAGTTATGAGGTGAAATTAAAATCGGGTTGGGATTGCAAGAAACTTTTTAGTCATCAAATTTCAACACTTTAGAAGGCCGACTTGATTGAGTGCTTGTGCTGAGGTCCTGGAGGGTCTTTGACTCTTATAATGACTCGAATAAATTTTCTTTTACAATATGAAACATGTCCAAATGAGTCTTCAATACATCACAATGACTCAATTGTCCTTAAGACTCAATGACCGATCCTAAGTGCTCACAATGGGAGTTTGACCTAAAAATAAATTTTCCTCGAGCATGAAACCCATGTCTCAAGATCAATAATAATAAATTTATTTTCTCATTTCCTTAAATACATAAAATCATGATTACACATGTCATTATGAAGACCGAACCTAGTTACATATTTCAACAATTTTAGAGGCTAAGGCAAATAGATCATCATCCTTTAATTCTAAATTAAACAACTTGATCATTAATTTAACAACTTCAAGCTTAGAGTGTGAGTCATGTAAATCCTTCAGCTTCTTTAAGGCTTCAAACGTATTTGTAAATGGTGTAATATTACGACTCACCTCTTCATTCACTGATGCTGCAATCAAGGCATATGCCTTGTTGTTATTGTTGTCCCAGATGGTGAGCTCTTTGTCAGAAGTGGGCTTCTCAAGAGGATTACCTCCTTCTCCTTCACAGACTCCTTTCCACAGCTCATTATAAATCAACATATGTTTTATCTTCCTGGACCATTCATGGTAGTTTTCTTTGCTAGAGAGAACTACAACTATCGAGATGAGTGAATTCTTTTCCACAAAACTTCTAGATTGGGTCTTGAATAAATAAAATTCTTGCACTAATATTCTTCGATAAAATGTTCACAGCTCACACTATAGATATAAGCTGATTTAATGGGCGCACATATGAAAATAATGCCACTAATGTATACCATTTCAACCACAACATACCATACAGATTTCAAGGCAACTATGGAATATGATACCCGGTCAACACAACTCGCATATATCATATATCAACACATGTATCATATCTCCAATTCAATGCAGGAGTAACACAACATAAAAAACTATATATATATCATATGGTCTTTTCAACCTATGTCACATGGTTTGGGTTCGAGTTCGGGTTCAACAACGATGAAGTTCGATTCGAATTCAAATTTCTGGATAAGGTTCGAATAAGGTTCGTCATTAGGTTCGAGTATATATATATATATATAAATTTTTTTTTTTAAATCTTTTTTATTTTAATTTACCATTATATAAAAAAATATTAATATTTAATATGAATTTATTTACTAATATTCTATTATATGAGATATATAGGATATTAATAATAAAATTGATGAAATAAATAAAATTAGAAAACTATAAACTACCGTGTACCATGGTTTGTGATATAAAATATATTAGCAAATAATGAATAATTTATAAGATGAAAAAAAAAGATAATTATAAACCAATCATCCAACAACTGGTAACTGTGGACCATTGTTCTATTGTGAATATAGTGGGCAACATGAGTCGTAACAATGGAGACACTAATTATTCCATTGAACAAATGAAACAATGCCACGGTGTAGATGCTAATCACTCGATGCAGTAAATCAAACAGTGCCCCAGTGTAGAGGTTTGCAATAGCGTGGTCGGCGGGAGGTGGCTTGATAGGATTTAACTCTTAAATTCTGAATGGAACCTAGTGAAACATAGAAGAATCTGATTCAACCTCACAACACCATGTGAAAGCAGCCGATGACATATAACCTCAACAAACCTTTAGCCGAACCCAAACGAACTTTTAATTTTTTTTGGGGTTCATCGAATTTCGAACTTCAACCTTGAAGTTCGACGAACCCTGTGACATTGTTTTCAACACACATATAAAAAAACCGGCCTTTAAAACATACTACTTGCACATGCCTTCAAAACATACAATGGTTTTGTCATATAAACATACTACGGCCTTGTCATATAAACATACTATGACCTTCAATTCAGCACAGCCCTTCAAAACTATTCAATGCCCAACGCACAAGATTCACAGTATTAAGAAAACATTCAACGATTCATAGGTGTAAGGAGCAATTTACCATGCCAACACTTTGCTGTATTTGCAACAGACCAGCCTCATCGCACAAAACACTTGCATCACATACTAGCATACGACATTCAAAATTATTCATCTCACAAAGACTTCATGGTCCATACAACCAGCTTTGACCAACACATATGCTGGGGGTGACTTTGGAATTTTGGCATGGTCACAACATATAATGTCGTTTCAGTGCAACAACATTCCATGCATAGAAGACCATGACATTCCAATGGCCTTCAGTTCAACTTTCAACGCTCAATTCAACGCACAAGTTGACCATATTACCATTGCACCATCTCCTTTCAACGTTGCTTCCTTCAATAGGATCGATGGAGAGGGACAAAGAGCAGAGGAACAGAGAATATGGCAGAGAATTATAGGAGTTACATGCAGAAAGAGACTAATTTGGATCTTGGCTCTCATACCATGTCAGGCCAGGTGAGTAACTCCACGAACTGATAAGATTTGCGTCAAGAGATTATTGGTATATACATTGTGAGGGAGACTCTTGGAATTCAAATTCCAGTCTCTTTACCTTCCTTATTTTCCTGTTTGCAATATTTACATGAATTTCCTAGTCCCAAAGATTAGGTGTCAACAGGAATTATCGTTTAATCAAGAGTACCAAGCCTTCTATGTACCTCGATGTTGGTGGCATTGATTATTGAACTTCTATGTCATGACTTTAGTAAAATTCCACCTATCACTCAAAGAATATCTTGACTTGATATGTTAATTTTTTTCTATCTTATTTTAATGCTTAGAGGGTGATGTTGATGATGAAGATCCCAATATATGCAATGATTTTGATGATATGTAGGTATTTGTTGTAGCAAGAATTTTTTTGGCCTATAGAGGCCATCTAGAACCTCTTGGTTGGACGTATTTTTGGTTCAAATATGGATTGCACTCGGTGCTATCTTGGTTATATGCTTTTGCATATAGTTGGTGCTATATATATGAGAAACTTTGCATATTTGTGTATAATAGCTTGGATTAATATGGATGCACACAAATATTTTTGTGTTTTTCTTTTCAAAACTTGAATATTTATGTATTTTGTGGTTGATTTGTTTTTTTGTCTTTTAATCTTTTTCCAGTTCCCAGTTTTGGGGTCAACTGGTTTGATCACTGGTGTGGTTCCGATAACATTGGTTCATTGTCCATTGTTCTTTTTTGGTTTTGAATTTTGAGTATTGCCAGTAGACACTGATGACCTTAGACCACGTCTTTGACTCTCTCACATTTTACCCTCATAAATTATTTTACTCAGTAAATTATTTATTTATTTATTTTTGGCTTATAGTAAATAAAATATGAAAACTACAAACAAAAAATTATCTAGCACTTTAACTTAGAAAATAGCAGCTGAAATATTTCAAAAATTAACCCAGGAAAATTAGACAAGACAACGACATAAGTTAACCATCCAACTTCTCATTATTTAATTTCTCAGAGAAATCATGGGCTCCCTAACCAGGGAAAATGGCACTTAGAATTAACAATGAAATTATAGAAAAACCTGAGATAAAATTTTCAGCAAAATCAGCAACCCACCCAGCCTTCTCTCTTACTCGTGCAGGTCGCTGCTAATTTATTCAGTGACAGAAAATCTTCTTGCTGTCTTTTTGTTTTTTCCTCAGCCCCTGTGAATCTCTTACAAGAAATTTGTAATATTACTCTTGCAAATAATTCAAAAAATCTTTCTGAATTTTTGGTAGCTTCAAATCACTTAAAATTCTATGTAACTACACTGCTTGACAATTTGCTCCAACAATTGCTTTTTATTCTTCTTTTGTTGTTGAAAGTGCCATTGAAGGATGCTTTTTACTTGCCCATGAAATCACTGCACTACCAAAGGGAGAGGCATAAACTGTTGTCGTGTTCTTTTTATCTGTGTCACCTGTGTATAAAACATCTGAAAAGCTTTTCAACATGAAGTTATCATTCTCTGGTACAAAATATCAAACTGTGATGTACCTTTGATATATTTAAGTTCTCTCTTTGTGGCAGTCCAATGTGTTTGCCTAGGATAGTTCAAAAATTTTGATGACATTCCAACTGCAAAAGTATGTATGTTCTAATTGTGTTAGGATAGATCAATCCTTCTACAAGTTGATGATAAAGTAATTCATTCACTACCTCAGATTCATAATCTTTCAAAGTTTAAGTTTACCTCTATTGGTGTTTTGTCGGAATTACAATCTTCTACTCTGAACTTTTCAAAGAATTCCAAAGCATACTTTGTTTGTGAGAAGAAAATCCTGTGTAGTTGTTTCCAAACTTCAATGCTCAAATAGTAATGTAACAATCTCAAGTTAGTCAAATCAAATGATTTAGAAATACTTTTTTTCTTTCTGAATCAAGTCATCACTATTACATGCAATTAAGTCATCAATATATATAACTAGAATGATAGTTTCTTCACATTTATCTTTGATATAGAAGTTACGATAAAAATCACTTTTCTTGAAACTTCTTGATTCAAGATGCTTATTAATCTTTTATACAATGCTTGAGGAGCTTGTTTTAAATTCTAATCCTTACAAGGCCTTCACCAAATTACATACTGACTTTCTTTTCCTTCAACTGCAAATCCTTCAGTCTGTTCCAAATACACTTCTTTTTGTCGATCTCTATTTACGAATGCATTTTCATCTCTGTGAAGATCTCTTGTGCCCAAAATTTTGGACAGGTTATTCCAATTTTTATGGGGTTGAACATTGCTCCTTAACTTTATAGTATATAAATGTCAGCATGTTCGTCCATTTGTATTTCACTAACATTTGAGTGGTCGTTTCAATGGAAATATATATAGAAGCTTTTAGTATGGAATCTTGTTGGAATAAAACAATGATGTTTACCATATAAAGTTTGTACGTGATATCTTTTGACTCATAGTGACTGGAGTGTCTACAATGCTAGTGTAGAGATATTCTAGGCACAGTTCATTACTATATTCTTTGAAACTGTTTGCATATTTGATTTCAGAAGCATTTTTGTCTGTTGTTTTTATATTTGTGCAGGTGTGGGTTGGTAGGGCTTTAGAGAAACTTGATTCAGTCTTGCTTGGAGTTTGTCAAAAGTTCAATCCAGAGAGCTACATAACAGTTAGTAATTTAACTATCTTAGATTAATTTTGTTTGAATGTTATGGGTTAGATTAGTAGCTGCTATTTTTAATTGTCTTTTCAAAAGCTTCTCTATTTTCATATACATGATGTCGTATTAGTTAATAAAAAGATGGTGTTACAAGATTGCAGCTATTGAACATTATTGATCACTAATTTATGCCACATACATTTTTTGACATTTTTATAAGTGATATTTGTTTTGTACTTGATAGACTATATGCCTTTATGAACTTAATGTATTGGAGTGTTTAAGAATAAATAAATTAACCACCAGAAGCCTTTTTGATTAAGAGTATGTTGTTACAGATCAGTGTTCCACCATCCTACAACCAAAACTTCATATATATAGAATGCAATACACGGTTTAGAGAAACTTGATTCAGTCTTGCTTGGAGTTTGTCAAAAGTTCAATCCAGAGAGCTATATAACAGTTAGTAATTTAACTATCTTAGATTAATTTTATTTGAATGTTATGGGTTAGATTCGTAGCTGCTATTTTTTAATTGTCTTTTCGAAAGCAACTCTATTTTCATATACATGATATCATATTAATTAATAAAAAGCTGCTGTTACAAGATTACAGCTATTGAACATTATTGATCACTAATGCCACATACATTTTTTTGACATTTTTATAAGCCATATTTTCTTTGTACTTGATAAACTATATGCCTTTATGAACTCAATGTATTGGAGTGTTTAAGAATAAATAAATTAACCACCAGAAGCCTTTTTTATTAAGAGTATGTTGTTACAGATCAGTGTTCATCCTACAACCAAAACTTCAAAGATATAGAATGCAATACATTTTAGCATCCAATGTGTTACCTCCTAGGCCTGCACTCAAAGATAGTAAGTCCCTGATTGGAGTGCAACTCTAGGGGCGTTTTATAAGCTGTCAATTGTCACCACAACAATTATTCTTCTCACTCTGGGACAGTTCTTTTCTTTATAAATTGGGGAAACCCTAGAAGCGATTAATTTAGGATTTTCTTTAGGGTAAAAGTGATGACTGACTACCAAGACTAGTGTCTTATCCAATTAGGTGATGAGTCAAGATAAAAAAGTAAGAAGACTTGATTATTATGGAGAAGACGTAGTTAAGCCATTCACTGATGTGCCATACTTTGTTCAAAGCAGATTTTTAGATTATGCGATGACAAGTGAGAGCTCTTAAACAAAATGCACCATCACAACCATGAAATTATGACCAAGAAATAAGGTGCAACAATGGATGAGATAGTACAGCTGTAATATGAAACTATAAATAAAGTAGACCAAGTAAGACAACTTTCTTATTGAATGAACAACTATCTTATTGAATGAACAACTACTTATACAATATTTTTTTCAAATCTCATCTCACAACAAGATCTAGAGGTCTGAATACATTACACCTGACCTTCCTTCCTAATTAACTCAAACCTCAAAAAGTGTGTGAGTCAACCCTAACCAGAAAATTACAATAGCAAAAATCCTTCAAAATTTCATGGTTACATCAAGGATTGGGTAGGGTTTTATGTTGATTTTTTAAGTGCAATAGATACAAGCACAACATTTCTGAACTATTTGTAATTACTTTGAATGATATAGATCTTCTTTTGACAATTTCAGTTTATCATTAAGCAATTACACTTCCGATATTCAACCATAAACCATAAAGAAAGTAGAGATCAAAATGCACAAAAAAAAGAGAACACAAGATTTACCCTAGGAAAACCCAATTAAGGGAAAAACCCAACAACCTTTTCCTTAGAGAAATTCTTCAGTTCAACAAGAGATACATCTAATGCGGACTAGTTAACTATGACATCAACAAGATCAACAAGCTATGGTCAAACTTGGTCTCCAACCCTTAAGTCAAGTCATACCACGTCAAATTTCTGGTCTTCAAGAATTCGACCTTCTCAGATCTGCCCAGAATTTTGGCTTGCCTAGAATATGCTGCCCAAAATTTTGGCCTGCCCAGAAAGCTGCCCATAAATTCGACTTGCCCAAAAAACTCCCCAAAATTTTTCCTACCCAGAAATTGTCACACGTGCGAAAATCAGAGAGAGAGAGAGAGAGAGAGAGAGAGAGAGAGAGATTCATCCTTCTTCCTTATGTCCTTCGCTTGGATGTCCAAAACTCGTCTTTCTTGTGTGATGGTCGAATGGTGCCTGTCATGTACCTTTTTCTGGTTTCCCTTACGGCAGGCATGGTTAGGATGAACTTCCAGGGGTGGAGGTAGCTAGGTCACAGGAGTTGGTTTACTCTACAAGTGGGCACATGGGATTTTGGAGGGGTTTTGAGGAGTTTCTATGAGGTTTGATGGCATTCACTTGGTATATTCCATCATCCACATAGTTTGCCTTTCGTTCCAGTGCATTCCGACAACTTTAAAAAAATAGAGTTATTAATGGGTTTGACTCAATTAAGTACGCTTAAGGTGGCATTCGGGGAGGAATACTTGACAAAACACCTTAGTGTAATAGCTTGTTGGAACCGCAATGAGAAAATCTACAGGATGGGATGGTTAGAAAGGATTTTCAGTGGCCCAAGGAGGCATTGTGGCCAATTTACCATTTTAATTCAAGAGGGGTCCTTCAAATCTATAAAATAGGAGCTTCAAGAGGGGTCCTTTAGATCTATAAAACAGGAGGAGGAGGTCATAAGAGGACATTTGGGATTTGATATTTCTTGTATGAGAGGTTGAGAATCTGGTTCTCTACTTCATTGGCAACCCCAGGACGGAAACCCTTGGGTGATTTAGTGAGATAGGGCGAGTACCCATCTCCCCTTGGTGAATTCATCCAAAATTCATAGGAGAGCTTAGCAGTGCAATTCAGTTCAGTTTGGAGGGCCAACATAACATTGGAGAAGATTCTTGAGGCTAGTTTCCCATCTCAACTATTTTTTTGTATTAGCATGTAAACCCAGTGTCTATTATAGTAAAAGTTGAGATTTTTCTTGTTCATTTCGTTGTTATTTATCCATATGCTATTGGTTATATTTTTTAGATGGCAATGTTCTGTTAAAATAAATGGAAATTCTTATGGAGTAATTTTGTTTTAGTTAAATTTCTGCAAAATTAGCAAAATATCCTGTTTGGGATATCATAGTGGTATCAGAGCTGGTCTTCTTGGAAGCCTGAGGGTTTTTATTACAGAGGAAGCTCGAAGGTTTATTTTGAAGGTGCATTGCAGAAACGATATCCTTGATGGATAATCTAGATCGTTGCTGAAAAACACTGGTTGATTCAATTACCAAATCGTCGCATTTTTATGAGGTCGTAAGCAAAATTTTATCAAAATCAAAATTTTGAAGTCGGAGCCATGAGAAATACCCCATACAACTTCTCTAGACAACACTTATTACAATCCAATTACAATTTTATTGCAATTTGTGACCTGCGAGAAATCTAAAAAATTAAAAAATAACTACCTAGACCTAACCAAATTCCACGAAATTTTTTGTGTGATCTAGTATGGTAATATACATTGACTCTAGACATTAGGATTCACCCAAGGCCTCACCATCAAGCCATACTCTGGCTTTGGGGTAAAATTGGAGGAAAAAATTGAATTAATTATTCAGTTTTGGTGGGGAGATGATAATTAACCGAGTGAAAAAAGCCTCCTAGAGTAATACTCACTTGTTGGCAAGGTCCTAAGCTACTGAGGCCTGTTACAGACTCAATATTGACTCAAAAATCATCACTATTAGCATCACTTATTACAATTCCCTGTAGGGCGTGGAATCTGGGTACAAGAGAAAGATGATGAGCAGTAGAAGTAGAGTTTAAAAACTCTGTTGAATTGATGATATCGGATGGTACAAGTTTCCTCTAGCTCATCGTCGGGCATGGAGTCTTCACATAATCATCAAGTGCCACTCCAGTGGTCAATAATGATTATTAGTAGTAATTTGTCATATAATACTACAAGTTTCTAGTGAGCCTTGTAATGATTGAGTTGAATAATGGCATTTTTAAAACACTTCATGAACCAACCCAACAACACCACCATGAACTGCAATATGGACCAGAAAACAAAATTGAACAATAGACCTTTCTCAAAAGGTATCTTTGCCATTCTCCAAAAACAAGAGCCAAGGGATTTACAAAAAGAGCCAGAGATTGGACACAAAATCCTTGCACTTGGAACATATTTGAAACATATGAGGGTCACAGTAAAAGCCCTTCTCAAACTAGAAGAGTTGGATGCACTCCTTTCCAAGATAGACTAGTTAGAGGGGAAGAAGTTGATGTGGGCTTTGAAACCTGCCATGCTTGCTTTAATACAACCCAAGTTTTTGGAGTACCCTTATGAAGGGGTCACACTTCCAGTTGCCTCTTGTCTTAGTAGCATCATGATGCTCACTGCCCCTATAGCTCCCTACAATGATGATGTTATGAGGAGAGTCTTCAAGCTGATAGCAAACATCTTGCAAGACTTAGATAACTCCATGGGTCTTACATTTGGAAAGAAGGTTTAGGTTTTTGAAATTATGGCCATGACTAGGACCTATGAAGTCATGTCTGATCTAGAATGTGATGACTTGACCCTAGAAATGTTCCAATGCATTTTCTGCATTAGGAGACAATGGACATCATCCTGACTTAGTCAAAACACACATGCAATCCATCTTTCATCATGTATGAGAGGCTGTGATGCCATTTGGCCGGAGTTGCAGTCTCGATTGCTATCTGTTTGGAGGAGAGAACAATTGTTCTTGCCTGTTGCTTATGAACCAACCGGAAGTTTGGTTGGGCAGAACATTGGGTTATTCAGAAGATAGTTGGCTAGGTAGTTGTTTAGGTTTGGTGGATCATGCAGTGAGAATGAGTTGAGGAGGGAGGGTCTTTGCTTCATCTGCAAGGAACCTTGGGGACCTAACCATTCATGCATGGGTGACACTGAGGAGACGATAGAGGGGGATCAAGAGGAGATTCCTTTTGACTTTCACGATGAGGAATCTTCTTCTATAGTTGAGTCCATGGACACCTTTGAGGAGCATGAGTAGTTAGGGGGAGTTTTTGACAATAACTCAGAGATGCAGCCATGTTTCGTAGAGGGGACTGATGATGGTAGCAGCCGTGATATGCATAACTATCTGGTGGATAACTTTAATGAGCATCAGATTATTCCTATGCGGAGAGGGGACCACAAAGATGAGCTATTAGTGGCGATCCAGCATGGTGAGCACATAAAGGAGCTTGAGCAGACACATAGAGATGTCGATAGCAGCCCAAATCCACATCCGTGTTCGATGGGCCAACACCTGCAGCACATAGTAGAGCACAATATGCGTGATGGGCTGCTAGTGGCTCATATTGATCCCATGATGGAGGAGGATGAGCAACAGTCCTTGGGGCAAACCATTGATGAGGGGCATACAAATGTGCAGGCTGCCAGCAGGGAGGTAGTATTTGCAAGCATTGGTCATCATGAGGCATTGGGTCCTAACAAGACAATTTTGCAGGTGATGAGTGGACGTATAGAGCATGGGGTTTCCGGTCAGATGAGGGAGGCTTTTTTGGAAACTGTGGCACATCCATATTTGGGTCTACCCATTGACGAGGTGCAGGTAGATGTGTTGTGAATATAATTCATAACAGATATAATTAATATAGTTATTAATAGTTAATAGGGATTATGTAAGTAGTCATTAAGTTAGTCAAAGGGCATGTCTAAAAGACATGCCCATTCATGAAAGGTCACTTGCATAGGTATATAAGCAGGGCCTCATTGTAACATTCTATCATCTCATCTTTTATCAATAATAATATATATTTATTCAAGTTTACTAGAGTTTTTACACTCCATTGGTATCAGAGCCATCGCTCTTCAGGATTTGTGTGATCACTACTGCTACCACCTGCTTCCGGTTTCATTACCCTATTGCAACCAGAACACCATTATCAACCCCCGCACACCCTCACCTTCATCAGAGCAGCGATCTTTTCGCCTGGAAGGAAGCACCTACCCACTGTTACTGGCTACTTCAGCTGTTACATGTTGTGCCTCGAAAACGTTGTCGCTCAATGTCTTCATAAATGATGATGGCCGATTCACAACTTCAAGACCCGACAAATCGGATAGACAGACTAATGTTGAAAATCTGTAACGAGTCCAGAGACAATCATAACAAACTAATGCAGAAATTAAATGACATGATAAAAATAATCGAGAATATTGAACCTAGTCAACAGAACAATTCAGCTGATTCAGAGAATTCAGATCATAATCATGAAGAATCACTATATTCTAAAGAAGGTTTTGAAGAGTCAGATGCAACTCAATCCATTGACACAACACCAAAAGTTGTTGAAAACATTGTTTCTGCACAACAAAACCTTTCATCGTCAGTTCTACAAGAACGTGAAGAGACGGATACAACTGAAGACACCAACACAACACTGGAAATTGGCTCGACCTTTGCTGATGAACAACATAGTATTTCATCTTCAGTGTTGAAAGAAAAATGTGAAGAAACAGAAAAAGATGAAGCTGATGTGGATGAAGATTATGAAGATCATGATGATTCAAATAAAGATAATATGGAAGAAAGATATCTTGAGAAACAAGAGCATCCACATGAAGACGAAAATGATCTCAACAACTGTTGTGACAATCAAAATGGGTATATGACAACTGAGGATGTAAATACAATTGTTGAAGATGAAGATGCCAAGATTTATTTTGAGGTTGAACAAGAAGGGGAAAAACTGAAGGGAAAGTTGAATGAGAAACTTCATAAATATAACAAGGAAACTTTATTTAATATATCTGAATTGTTGGATATTCACATTTCCAAATCAGCTACAAAGAAGGTGATTGTTTCATTTGACTCATCGAAAATTGTCAGCGAGCCCTTTGAGAGTTTGGAAAAAAAAGAGCAATCGCGTGTGACCATGGAAATTGAAACAACAGAGAAGTGGAATAAGACGTTAAACAAGGCTTTTCAAGCCGTGGTGGCGCTTCAAAACACTTCCACTCGTGCTTTTGATATGGATTTTCATCACGTCCTAGAAAAAGTAAAGAATTTGCAGTGTTCAGAAATTTCAGAAAAGGACAACAGCGAGAGCAAACTTGGGTAGATTTCAGCTTCACCCAAAACAGTGGGGTTTGTTTCAATCTCGTCAAATACAGATGTTTCAAATATAAGAATTCCTGAAAAGGGATCTTCTATTTCTTCCACATTTGCTGATCTGGAATTGACTAAAAGCTGGCCAGGTAAGAAGTTGGATTTGCATGCAAACATGGTAGGATCTCCCAATCAAAATATAAATTCATCTGAGGAAGAAGATTCTGTCAAGATGAAGGCAATGGAAAGCTATCTCCAAAATCTTTCCAGTACAATGCAGACTAGAGAACATAGTCGAGAGTTAGAAAAATTTGAGAAGCTTCAAATTTCTGCTGTTGTGATGCCTCCACATGCTGGGGTATGCGGCAGTTCCAACCATGGCCCATCTTATGAAGGTGTCCTAGTATATATATACCCTCTGAGTGAAAGGAAATCTGAAACTGGACAAAAAGGGTTACCATCAATAGGACTGTCCTTGAATGAAGAATGGAACTGGGATACTGGAGTCCGACAAGGTTCTTTCCCAACCAAATTTACTGGTTCTATGTTGATTGGCAACGTTGCTGCTCCAAAACAAGTTAGTAAGGTCATTGGAGATGGAGCCGCAAGAACAGACATGACTGAAGATGCAGCGCTTTTGGACATTGTTGATCGAGTTGCAAGTTCCCCATCATCATCTGAAGCAGTGATGCTGTCTTCTTATTCTCGAACATTTGTCCCTGATGGCACATGGCGACCTAAGGGAATTCTAGTTACACATCTTCAGGAGCATGAGTTAGCTGTTAATGATATTGCAGTTTCACATGATCACATCGTTTTTGTAATTGCCTCAGATAATTGTACAGTTAAAATATGGGATAGTCTTAGACTAGAAAAAGACATCTTTCCGTTCAAGATTAACTTATTCTCTAGATGATGGCCGAGCGTTGCATGTCACGATGTTTTCTGGTGGAAACAGGGCTCATCTATCCAAGATATGGGAAGAATCTGAGAAAGTAGCTGTCACAGAACTGAATGCTGCACGTTGGCCGACTCTCAAGTCTTCCAAGCTTCATCTCTCAATTTTAAAAAGTAGAAACAACTGCCCGTTTTCACACAAACGAATGGAAAGAAGAGAAAGAAGAGGAAGACAGATTCCCATTGCTGGAAGACCACATACCAATGATGACACTAATAATAATAGAAGAAACTCGCCCGATATTGCGAATGGGAACGATGGTTATAACCGACGACATGCAAATGACAGACACCTTCATCCCTTTTTTCAGTTTTGGGAGAATTCTGACTCTGAAGATGACTCTGAAGATGACGAAGATCTGTTCGAAATAACGGATGTCGATGAGGGTAATCTCTCGGCAACAGTGGATGGCCTGGCAAACACAGCCGCCATTGAACAGTTTCCTCGCATAACAATTTCATAGAACCACATAAATAATAATAATAACGACAATAGCCCTTCAATCTGTCCAATTTTCCAGGATGATTTTGAAGTGGCTAAATGGAGTGTAAAAACTCTGGTAAACTTGAATAAGTATATATTATTATTTATAAAAGATGAGATATGAGATATGATTACAATGGGGAATCACCGAGGCTTTAAATATAGCCTCATGGTGTCCCTTGGTGAAGAGGCATGATCTTTGATCATGCCCTTTCACTTAATAAAACCTAAGATAACTATATCTAACTAATAATTAATAAAATATACATAATGTTGTGGATGATTTTGTCACCCTCCTAGAGACAGCCTAGAGTTGCTGTAGACCAGTGCCTAGGACATCTTAATATAGCAAGGAGTCCTCTATAGTTTGGGTTGTCAGTCCAAGGGACTCACCTACTATCTCTTGTTCTGAACAAGGAAATTAAATTAGATTGAATTGGTCCAAATTCTCTCTCAGAGGCTGATACAAGGATAGGAGTAAAGTAAAGACATCATGTAAAACTTCAGCATGAAAGCATCAGACAATTCAGAGACCGCTTACTGTAAAGAGGGCCGATTCAATAATATATCACAGAAATCAAGTATTAGGATGTGCAAGGAGTGAGGAAACATAAGAAGATATTACTAGCAGGAGGGCGCACCAATTTACGAATCCTTAAGCCACTAATATAGCAGAAATTGTGAAAAGAGTGAACATGGAACAGCATATCACTTCTAGGCCTATTTAAAGCGCTTGACTAATTCCAGAAAGGGCACCACTTAAGATGAATCCTTACTGCAAACTAGTGAGCCACTCGCATTCTAGAACATGATACAAGAAGAAAGTTTGCATGAAAAGGATGATATATTAACACATGAGAAAAGTTACATACTGTGACATACCAAAGACCAGAATCCTCAATACAGTCATAACTCCTCCTCACTGAGACCCTACGGGCTCTGAAACTTCATACAGAAATGTTACAAGATGAATACAGTAGTCTTCTCGCTGCACAGCTTACTCACAGAAATCTGGAACCCTTACAATGTCTTATTTTTGAGTATTTATAGAGAAGACAGAAACTTCCCGAGGAGGAGGAAAACGAGGCACAATTAATGACTCAGTTTGAAACCCAATGGCGGAAAACATTCGCGCCTTCTCTTATGAATGACTGGCTATAAATGATGGTACTGAACAATCTGTTCAAGAAATAAATGCTGGGAGATAAAATCTCCTTATATACAAGATGGGAGTAATAAAATATATACAACTTGTTGCCCGCGGCTGAAAAGAAAATATGCTGCCGTGAGAGGCCTGAGATATTCTGCATTTCTGTACTGTACTCTCGGCCCTCGGTTTTGGATTTGAATTCAAGATATTTAATGCAGGGCGAATTTCTCTGGAGAGTTCTGTAGGCCCATATCTCTGTCTTATTTAATGGCAGTCATTTCTTTCATCTACCCTCGGCTTTCCCTTTAAATTCTGCCCACAGGAAGTCGTCTATTATGGGCCCCAAACCTTTGCAACAGATGCAGCGAATTAAACGGCCTCCTGTTATATTTAAAACCTGCAAAAACCACAAAATATTAGAAAAGCCGACACAGATGGAGGCGGGGATGATGGAGGTGATGGTGAAGACGATGTCAGGAACATGAACAGAGGACAGGGATGCGCGGAGTGGCGGAAGGAAAACAGTGGAGTGTTTTGACAAACGGACGAAACGCGGGTTCTCTACATAACACAAACTGGACGTAGAGAAAGACGACAATCACGAATATATGAATACACACATACATGTATACAAAGGGGAGGGAATATGATGAACACACGAGAGAGGACACGTGGGAATACGGGGGAACAAGTAGGAGGATGATGTGGCGGAGTCAACGAGTGGAAGCGGGTGATAGTGACACAGTGGCGGACCATAGTACATGGCGGACATGAAATAACAGGTGAGCAGGTTCGGAGAATATCCATCGTCGGATTAACATTGCCAGATCTGACGGTCCAAACAAATTCCGCTGCCCGGCGATTGTTTGAGCTTTAACGCGCGGGGGAAGGTGGTTTCATAACCCGTACCATAGACACGTGGCGCGTATTGGGTGGAATCGCTGCCCCATGGTAAATACCGCCGGCTCGGTGAAAGTGGTGCGGGACTTACTGCTGGTTTTCTGTGCGCGGGTACCATCATATTAAACAAACGCCGCTCCGTTGATTTAGCTTGATCGGACGGTTGCCATTGCGCCTGAAACATGAAACAATAAGCTCCGCTTCTATTGGCTTGTGGTTTTCGGGCTTGGGTCATGTGATAGCCAAAGCACGGGGGGCTAAGGTCTTAGGACTGGGGCCCGATATAATTTAAATAGAGGGTTTTTAACATTTGGACAGTGGATTTTCGGAGCGAAAAGGTGGCGGTGAGCACGACATGGAGGTTTTTGATCATGAAGAATATTGGAAACAGATTTTAAAGGAGCTGGAGGCCAAAATTTAAATGGAGAGGGAATATGTACAACACATAACATTGCCCCTCTCTTAAAGATGCTTTGTCCTCAAAGCATACGTAACGATGGACAATGTTGACGAACGCCTGGGTTTCTTGAGCGGTGGGCTCTTGCTTCCCACATTTTAAAAAGATCGTGGAGCATATTCTCGAGTTCAATCTTTTGTTGATCTGGATAGTGAAAAGATCTGATATCGACAGGGTTGGATCTTGTCTTGACTTCTATTGGATGTTTGATTTTCCTATCTGGAGGCACTTTTATGGGTAGATCCCGGAATACTTTTTCGTGTGTCCGAACTAGTCCTTGTTCTTCTGATGACTCTTCGTGGCTCCCTTTTGAAGATAACATTTCTAACTGATGACATTGTACTGTAGATGTTGGCACTCCTATTTGAATCATCTTCGTCATCAGAGAGGAAGATACGAATTGATCTTCTGGGGCTTGGAATCCATACAACCTGTGTTTCCGCCCTTTCCACTTAAAACTTATAAACTGCTTCTGATGGTTGGCAGAATAAGTACCTAAAGTTTGTAGCCATTGAATTCCTAAGACCACATCTACTCCTCGTAATGGAACGGTGTATAATGGAGATTCTAAATGAAAGTTTTTTATCTTTAGTTTGACCTTATGGCATTTCCCTACTTTCTCAATCTTCTTACCATCGGCCACCATTACCTTCATATTAGGCATGGGGAAGGTAAATATGTTAAGTCTTTTTGCCATGGTTGAATCTAGAAAATTGTGGGTACTTCCAGTGTCGACGAGAACCATTACGTTGTTGTTCTTGATATTTCCTCTTAACCTCAGGGTTTGAGGTTGTGATATGCCTGTCATAGCTGATAATGACACTTGCGGAATAGTTTCCCCATCCACTTCTGGAGAGAACTCTAAGTTGTCTTCTAATCCTTCTATATATGAATCATTATTGTTAGCGTCATTAGTTGCTTCACAACTGTATAGATTTTTCGCTTTTCCATTAGCGCATTTGTGCTTAGGGTCCCAGTTTTCACCGCAACGCTTGCACTTGCCCTCTCTCATTCTTTGTTTTTCCACACTATTTTTTTCTTCTTCACGAAGATTGAGTGGGACATATTTTGTGTCATCTATATTTTCAGATTGAGGAAATCTTTGTCTCGAATATACTTTTTCTGGTTTTGATAATCTTTCAAATTTCTTTTCAGCAGCTTTTGCTTTTTGCCTTGCTACTTCTATGAATGTAATTTCATGTAGTTCGAGCTCTTCTTATATGTGGATTTTAAGTCCTGAGATGTAAGACTGGATTAGACGAGATTCCGACAATCCTGGTACTCGTGTTGCCAAGGTCTCCCATTCTCGAGTGTACTCATCCACATCTCCTCTTTGGCGTAATTTGATAAACGTTGAAATTTTTTTTTCTTCTTTTATGCCTTGAAACCTTTTGAAGAATGCATCCTTAAATTTCCTCCAACTGATAGCGAGCATCGTCTTTTTCCACCACATATACCAATTATATGCTTCTCCTTCCATTTTCATGGAAGCATGTTTAATTTTTTCGTCATCACTAGTAATGTCATAAATCTCAAAATATTTTTCTGCTTTATTAAGCCATGCAACGCTATTTTTTTCATTACCATCAAATTTGGGTAGCTCGATTTTGGCTCTTCGCTGATATGCTACTGGTGGAACAAGAAGGGGATATTGATTAGCAAATGCATTCCAGAGCTGCTTATTTTGAAAATCTGCCTTACTATCTTCTTGATGATGTGGGGAATCGGTCTTTTCTTGATGCTCTTCTGAGTTTCCTGAATCTGCGGAATTGTTTTGTTGATTTTGTTCCATGTTTGGAAATATTGGGGATTGTGTCTGACTTAACTTATCTATCTTATCATTTAGCTTATTGAAGTGTTCTGTCATATTGTTCATTGCTTCGCTATGCTCTGTCATCTTGTTCATTGCTTCGTTATGCTTTTCTGTGGCCTCGTGATGATTTAGCCACATTTGTCTTTCTATTCGATTTGTCGTATCATGAATCTTTTTGATGTCGTTGGAGTGCCCTACAACTGTACCTTCAAGATCGACTAATCTTTTTCCGAATTCTTCGGAATTATTATTGATTTGTTTCTCAAGATCTCCCAATTTCTTCTGGAATTCAGCCATCGACATCGATGAAGACATTGAACGTGTATGAGGTGGGGAATATTTTTCTGCCAGTTTTTTTTTTTTTTTTAATTAATTAATTAAATTAAATTTTTTTTGAAATAATAATAATAATTTCTATTATTATTATATATATATATATATATATACATATATATTTTTAAATAATAATAATAATAATTATTATTATTATTTTATTATTTGAATTATATATATATATATATATATATATATAATCTTGTTTTTAAAAGTCACTTTGTTTTGAAAAGGCACGTTGTTTTGAAAAGGGGAAATGGGTTTTAATACCATGGGCCCAAAAACCACGAGTTTGTAAACCACGAGCAATTACTCTTCCTTTTTAATTTTACTTTGTCTTCACATATACGTATATCTCTCTTTTTACTTTTTCTTTTTTCTTTTAATTTATTTCCCCCTTTATGTTAACTTTCCTTCTCTCTTTTGATTTTATTAATATATATATATATATTATATATTTCTTCCTTCTTCTTTTTTAAAAAACAAATGTTGCTACCCACAAGCACTTGGTTTTTAAAAAAATCTGCAATTTTGGAATTTTCTTGTAATTCCTTAATTCTGGGTGATCACACAGATCCCGAAGAGCGATGGCTCTGATACCAATGGAGTGTAAAAACTCTAGTAAACTTGAATAAGTATATATTATTATTTATAAAAGATGAGATATGAGATATGATTACAATGGGGAATCACCAAGGCTTTAAATATAGCCTCATGGTGTCCCTTGGTGAAGAGGCATGATCTTTGATCATGCCCTTTCACTTAATAAAACCTAAGATAACTATATCTAACTAATAATTAATAAAATATACATAACACTAAAGAGGCACTTCAAATCCCATGCAGCCACATGTTCCACCAACGTTGTATATTCCCATGGTTTCAATTCCATAATACATGTCCTGTCTGTAGATTCCTTATACGCCCTCGTTAAAACACGTTATGTTTCTCTCTTTTTCTCATTCTTTGTTTAACGGCCCCTTCACTGCGCCACATATCTTCGTCATATTCAAATTCCTTAAGTACGTGCAAATTATAGATTTTAAAATTGATTGCGGCTAACAACCGCCGCGAGATAGATTTTAAACTCCAAGTGAGAATGTCCTGACCTTGTGTCCCGACTAGAGCCCGTGGATGACTCGTTTTGTTTGATTATGAGTCAAAATCAGCATACAATCGTTGAATCATCACTATATATCATACACATATGATTACAATTATAAAATAAAAATAAAATAAATTAATTAATTTATATAAATTAATTAATTAAATTATTTATATAGTTACAAACTATATAATGTAATAAAAATTAATTTATAAAAAAAAAAAATGCAAGGAAAAATCGGAACATGGACAATGTACAAGTGAATCATACAAGGAAGGTACCAAGTGCTCAATGACGTGCCAAGTGCATAATTCCAAGTGGCGAAATTTGTTTAAAAATTAAGCTTTGAGGACAAAGCTTTCGAGAGAGGCAATGTTATGAATATAATTCATAAATATATAATTAATATAGTTATTAATAGTTAATAGGGATTATGTAAGTATTCATTACGTTAGTCACAATGTCTAAAAGACATGCCCATTAATGAAAGGTCACCCGTATAGGTATAAGGTGGCCTCATCGTAACATTCTATCATCTCATCTTTTTATCAATAATAATATATCATTCAAGTTTACCGTAGTTGTTACACTTCAAGATGCAAGCAAAGTCGTTAAGATTTGTGCAACAACCTCTTAGGAGTACATAGAATGTGGTGCGCATGGGTTTCCCACTTATAGGGATAGAGGTGATTCCTAGAGATATTTGTCAATGTTTTGGGCAAAGCCGCATGAGTTGAGCATGGTGCAACACAAGAGACTTGTTCCCCACAGGTTCCTATGCATCCAATCCTTCCTACAAGATGGATTGGTGGGAAGACGTGAGATGGTATCTCATTGATGGAGGTTCATTCTTAATCAAGAGCGTGGTACAATAGGGGCCTTTAGAGATAGGATACCGTATGGGATAGTTGGCATTAGAGCACAAAGTTGGTCGTCCATCAACATTCCATCACAACATCAACATAGTGGGGTTGGACTTGGTCTATGCCGCAGGTTGGATTGGAGAGAGGTGATGAGTTGGTACCATATTCATAGTCGTAGCTATAACACAGGAGGAGCCATGGGAGCATTGATACTTGTTCTTAGTGGCATTGGGATCTAGGAGGATTTGTTGATAATGTCGTAGGTTGGTCTCGGGATCCGTGCATTGAGGGGTCCATTTATGGTGGGTTGACACAAAGGCATATAGCATCACCCGTTGGTTTGTATGGGATCCGGGCGTTGTCCGAGTTGCATTTGCCAATTGCATTAGACCACGTGTTTGGATTGCTTGAGGGCAAGCAATCTTGGGGTGGGAGGATTTGCCATGTTCCTTTTTCCGGTTTCCTTTATGGCATGGTCGTGGATGGACTTCAAGGGTGGAGGTAGCTAGGTCACAGAGCCGGTTTACTCTATCAAAGGTCTGTGGGATTTTGGAGGGGTTTTGAGGAGTTTTTATGAGGTCCGATGGCATTCGCTGTATATTCCATCACCTCGCATAGTTTGCCTTTCGTTCCGGCATTTGGACAACTTTCAAAAATTAGAGTTATTAATGGGCTTGACTTGATTAATTACGCTTAAGGTGGCATTCCTAGGAGGAATACTTGACAAAACACCTTAGTGTAATAGCTTGTTGGAATCGTAATGAGCAAATCTATATGATGGGATGGTTAGAAGGGATTTTCGTTGCCTCAGGAGGCATGGTGTGCTGACTTACCATTTTCCCACATTATAAAGACATTTGTAGTTGAGGAAATGCACAATGATTAAAATAATAATAAAATAGGAGCTTCAAGAGGGGTCCTTCGCATCTATAAAATAGGAGAAGAAGGTCATTAGAGGACATTTGGGATTTGATATTTCTTCTGTATGAGAGGTTGAGAACTTGATTCTCTACTTTATTGGTAACCCTGTGACTCGAAACCCCTTGGGTGATTTAGTGAGATTGGGCGAGTACCCTTCTTCCCCTTGGTGAATTCATCTAGAATTCACAGGAGTGCTTAATGCTGCGCTTAGTTCGCCTTGAGGGCCAACATGGCATTGGAGAAGATTATTGAGGCCACCTCCCATCTCGCCTATTTTGTTGTATCAACATGTAAACCCTAGTTTCTATTATAATAAAAAGCCGAGATTGTTCTTGTTCATTTCGTTGTTATTTCTTTCCGTATGGTATTGGTTATATTTTTTACATGACAATGTTCTGTTAAAATAAATGGAAATTTTTATGAGTAATTTTTGGTTGAGTTAAATTTTTGCAAAAATAGCAAAATATCTCGTTTGGGATATTACAATGCCTTTTGAAGGAGGTCGAATGCCTTTACATGGTGGTTTGCCTATCTAGAATGGGTGTGTCTCTTCACCGGGCCGACTTGACTAACTTGGAGTCAAAATTTCAAATTTCAAATTTCGAAAATTTCTCTTTTAAATTCGACACGAGGAACATGTCTCATATAAATTCTTTTTTCTTTTTTAAATCCGACATGAGGAACATGTCTCATATAAATTCTTTCAAGGACTAAATAATCAAAAAAAACATTGAGAACATGTCTATCAAATTCTTTATACATTACAAGGGCTGAAATATATTTATGAAGTGATCTAATTATCGCTACAAAATTCAACACTCCTCTTAGCTAGGGGAGGTATTCATGATGACTAGATAGGATGTTCTTCATTGTGAACAAATTTCTCTAACAAACGGTTATAACAAATCATCCACTACAATCGTGTCACACCAGACACATGGGATCCAATAACATCAATAATTTACCATAATTGGGTCAAACATCTTTCACATATTGTAAATCAACATCATCATCTTGGTACCATCATTTGGGTCAAGACCACAAACCTATGGTATCTCCTCACCATAATCCGGGTTGGTAGTCTTACGTATGGTACATCATTTTGCATCAACTAATCACCATAATTCGAGTCAATACTTGACATAAGGCATCTCCGGACCGGTCTTGGTCCACCATAATTCGGGTCAACGTCTTGACACATGGTGATTCGCCAAATGCCACGCTTTTAACAGAAAATCGTAGGCCTAATGCTAAATAAAATTGATGCTCCAAGATCATTCTATTGGAAAATAAAAAGCATAAATATTTTCTTTATGTTCTTATTAATCCTCAGATATTCTTTTATCTTAGTTCATCAAGCAATTACCAAAACCATAGCATGAAGATCAAAGACATCGCATGTAGGTGCACAACCAAGGAAAAACCCTATCCTGGGGAAACCTAGTCAACAACTCTTCCTTCATTAGTTTCTCGAGAGATAATCCAAGACTCTTTGGCCTAGACACAGACTTCCTCCAATCACCAAGCTTCACTTAACCCTACTTTTGCGTATGATGACCTTCCAACATCAACTTCAACCTAGTAGCAACAATAGATCTTTGACCCAGAAGCAAAAACATCAACCTTGAAGCAACAACAAAATCTCGACCTTGAAGCAACAACAAGCTCGACCTAGAAGCAACAGAGATCCTTTTGACTCCAAAAGCAACAACACTTCGACCTAGAAGCAACAATAGAAATTCGAATTCCTTCATGCAAAGAATAAACTTCGATCTTCCGCAGTATCCCAAAGAATCCTCCACACGCAAGGGAGAGATAGATTCCCTAGAAACTTCGTGTTGATTTGGTGTAGCATCATATGTGCTCTAAGTCTCAAATTTTGTGAGAGGTTTAGAGTCTAGACACATGTATTCCGCATAACCTAGAAATCATTTGGGGAAATTCCACCTAGAGATGGTTTTATTTAATAAATTAATTATTTTTAATGAGACCCTAAGTCTAAACTTAGGTAATTAAAATAATTAATGGGTATCAATCTAAGTCAGGTGTAACTTCGAGAAGAAGATGAGGATCAAGCCAAATGATCTTAGCCATTGATTAGCTTCTAATCCTGGGCCGTTGAATGTCAACGAGAAGATTATTTAAGGAAGGCTTGAGGGCCATTTGGAAACACACCGAGAGGATCAAGATTGATTTTTTGAAGTGAGCAATGCTTAGAGGAAAACTTTGATCGAGAGATTCTACGCAGAGAGGGGCAAAGATAGTATCCGAAGAGAAATCTTTCTCGGTCGGAGAATCATCAAAGCAGAGAGGGAAGAGAGAGAGATCCAAGCTCCGCCGCAAAGCTAGAGAGGCCGACGAGATAAGTATGGCTACGCGGAGGTTGCGTAAAGGGAAAGAGGAAATCGAAGAATTTGTCAAGAATCGATTTCGAAGCCGAGCGCCGGGGTGTGAGAGATCGTATGCGTAGATCGAAGGTTTCGGGGAACAGCATCGATCCACAACCGAGTGACGCAAGGCTCATGAGGGTTGATGCCGTTATTGTGCAAAGGCAAGATAAAGGCCGGGGCCGGGGAGTGCGCCTCATTCAAAGGGCTTCCGACCGGGGATTTCTAGTGATAGTGTGAGATAACTTCACTAATCTTTC
This sequence comes from Pinus albicaulis, assembly GCA_034641835.2. NCBI lineage: Eukaryota > Viridiplantae > Streptophyta > Pinopsida > Pinales > Pinaceae > Pinus > Pinus albicaulis. The sequence continues at coordinate 32,431 of JAXQQM020082816.1, read as the reverse complement.
GTCGCTGATATTCTCTCGTAATTGAATTGCTCGGGAGAGGCATTCAGAGATGTATTCAAAAAATTACTACCGCATAATAATAAAACCCTCAACCGTTGCATTGGTTTTACTCGCATTGGGTTTTTCCGGGACGTTAGTGAAAAAAATGTTGTCAAATGTGTTTATGATATTCTTGTTTTACCATTTCCACACTTGTATTATTTTTGCAATTTATTTAGTGAAGGTCAAAAGAAGGTGTTTTAATTCGATGTTGCCGTAGCAATAAACTCGAATAATTAATTTATCAATTAGAAAAATTAATGTCAACAAGGTAACAGGATTGATTTGGAGGAATTTTCACATGGTATCAAAGCTTGTATAGTTGAGTGCAGGAGGAACATAATAACGGATCCGTAGATCCAACATTGGTGAAGCCGGGATCAAAGAGCCGCGTAAGCAACAAATTGATCTCCCAAATAAATTGTGCACCTGTGCCAGAGGCCTAATTTTTCTGAATGTCTCTCTCCGAGTGAGTTGACAGAGAGGAAGGCTACAAGATCGAAGTTTTGTCGGGCAAGAGGGAGCAACGTAGAGCCTCAACGCAGCTGCTGGACACAATTTTCTATAAGAAGAGTTTTTGTCAAGGTAAAGACGTCGAAGGAAGAAAAGAAGCACGTTGAGGAATCTTCTTCCTCGTGGAATTCCTACCGGGAATTCTATTTTTCGAGATTTGAGCGGCAAATTTGGGTGGTTGATCTACCATCTCCAATAAGGATTATGTAAGCCACTCCAAAGGTCACGTTACAGAGGAGAGAGAGAGGGAGCTAATTTGACATCTTTTTCGTACGGCAGGATGGCAACCAAGGTTGCATGACATTGAGGGAGTTTCTTCCTGTAGAATTCCGAGCCAAGGAATTCGATTTCTCGCTTGTAGAGCAAACAGAGTCGAGAGCAGAGATCTACTTATTCTAGCAGGGTGCGAGAGCCAGTCGCAACTGGGCAGTAGAGGAGAGAGGAAGGGTCCCAACCAGGGACTAGGCTTGAAAGGAGACAATGCTACACCAAATCCCGAGGAGGAACAATATAAGACTCCAGTTGTACCATACAAGTGTGATCCTTGAGGAGTCCACCTCTTGATCATGACCTTGCTACAAGAGCCCAAGATCGTAGTAGCAGTCGGAGGAGTTTTCGCTGGTGCAAAGGAGTGATTGAGCTGACATATGCGGACTATAGCACTAAATCCGAGCAACATAGTTGCAGTTGCAAAGAAGGCGGAGAGGCACAAAGGCAATAGCAACAACAACGCATTGGTTCAAAGGTACAATGTGGGATTAGCAAGAATATTGTACTTCAACATCGAGATGCATTCTAACATTTATTTAGATTTGGGATGTTTTTCGCCTGTTTCTCTTAGTAACCGAGTTGCAGTTGCGTAGTTAGCATGGTGGTGCTAGCAACAACATAGATGCATCATTTAAGAGGGAGTTGCAAGATGAATGCAAGCGATCAAGTAGATCAACATCGTTGCGTATGCAACAACGCAGTAGTTGGTGGATAGCTTGTTAGACATCGTAGTGCAGAGGAGATGCTTCTGTGAGTCGTAGCAAGATGCAATGGTGTATTGCTAGGAGTACATCTCTTCACCAATGTGTAGTGTTGATTTGGGGTAGCATCGCATGTGCTCTAAGTCTCAAATTTTGTGGAGAGGCTGACACTTGTATTCCGTATAACCTAGAAATCGTTTCGGGAAATTCCACCTAGAGACGGTTTTATTTAATAAATTAATTATTTAATGAGACCCTAAGTCTAAACTTAGGTAATTAAAATAATTAATGGGTATTAATCTAAACTATGGATGTAACTTCTAGAAGAAGGCAAGGATCAAGCCAAAATGATCTTAGCCATTGATTAGCTTCTAATCTAGGCCATTGAATGTCAACGAGAAGATTATTTAAGGAAGGCTTGAGGGCCATTTGGAAACACACCGAGAAGATCAAGAGATCGAATTTTTTGAAGTGAGCGTTGCCTGTGAGACTTTGATTGGAGAGATTCTACGCAGGGCAGAGATAATATCCAAAGAGAAATCTTTCTCGATCGCTGAATCACAGCGCAGAGAGATCCAACAACTCCAACGCAGTAGCCGTAGAGGCCGACGCAGCCACGCCCAAGCACAAAGGGCAAGAGGAAATTCGAAGAATTTGTTGAAGAATCGATTTCGAAGCTCTGGAGCCAGGGTGTGAGACCCAGCGCAGATCGAATATTTTGGGGAATCGATTGATCCAGCCGCAATGAGAGTGACGCAGTTGCCTAGGAGGGTTGACGTTGGAACAAGGCAGCGAGTGCGCAAAGGTCGCCGAGAGGCCGTCGGGGAGGCAACTCATTCAAGGGGTCGGGATCAACCGAGATTTCCAAAGGATAGTGTGAGGTAACCTCACTAATATTTATGTCGTTGATATTCTCTCGTAACCGAATTCGTCGAGAGAGGCATTCAGAGATGTATTCAAATTACTATTGCATAATAATAAAACCCCCGCCTATTGCACCGGTTTTCCCCGCATTGGGTTTTTCTCGGGGGACGTTAGTCCAAAAACAACGGTGACAAATGTGTTTATGATATTCTTGTTTTAGTTTTGTTTCCACACTTGTATTATTTCCGCATTATTTAGTGAAGGTTGCAGGGTGTTTAATTCGATGTTGTCATTGCAATAGACTAAATAATTAATTTATCGCTTAGAAGAATTAATACCACCGCCGCAGTAGGATTCCAAATTTGAAGAATTTTCACACTCGATCTTGCAATTCTTCTCCTCCGTTAATTTCTTACCGTTCGATTCTACAAATTGTAAGGACGAACTTGTGTGAGATATCCTTCGAATGAATCGAACTCGCTCATTTATAACCTCTTTTTGTGGGTCGAATTATTCCAATGTAGGCCGACTCTGATCAAGTGAAGGCCGACTCTGGTGGAGGTGACAAATGACTTATTTGACTCGACACAATTCTTTCTACATGATTCAAGAGCCCAAGACGGTCTCATAAAATGGACAATGACCATAATGGCTCAATATAAAGCCTAGAAGTCCTCAATCTGGGAGTTCGACCTATAACATGATCACCAAGCATGAAACCTAAGCTTTAATAAGTCATAATAATAATAATAAAAAAATCTCTTTTTTTCTTTTGATAAATTCATTTTATTATGACTCAAATACACTTATGAAGACCAAACCTAGTTATAGTCTTCAACACTCCATCTTAACTAGGGAGGTATTCATAATTAAACATATATACAAGTACATGGAAGATCTCAAAACACATGAACCACAAAGAGTTTAAGCTCTCATAGTGACAACGACTAGGTTCCCCGACCAATGCAATCTATCCGGGTGGGACTAAGATGGACTAAAGCTTTCACCGATATATGTACCATCAAAGCTACTTACTAACCATCAACCTAGGGAACTAGGTGAGTAATGCAAGGTTAGATCTTCATGACCAACACCACCCTCCCTACTTCGAGAACTAGACATCAACACACAAAGTCAAACCATATGTCTTCCCAGGTATTCACGATGCCTCAACACTCCCGATCGTGGTTGCGGGGAAAGCTTCAAACCCCCCTCGTTCCCGTTTCCGAAACGCGCTCCATGCGGGAGCATTTTGGAAATGCTCGGAAACGCGCTCCCGAAAACGCTTCCTAAAGGGAGCGTTTTCAGGAGCGCATTTCCGAACCTGTTAAAACGCTCCCTGTCTTTTCGGGAGCGTTTCAGGAAGCGCTTGGGAGCAAACGCTCCCTGAGCGCTTCCGACGTTTAAAAAACGCTTCGGGAAGCGTTTTTTAAACGCCGGAAGCGATCGGGGAGCGTTCGCTCCCGAATGCTCCCCGGAACAAAAAACGCTTCCCGCCGCGCGCAAATTTTTTTTAAGTGAAAAATCGAATTGTTTATAAATGGGGGTTTCATTTTGGTTTTTATTGTTTGTTGAGTGTTGAGAGAGAGAGTAAGAAGAGTTGTGGAGAGCAAGGAAGGAGAGCGAGGAGAGCAAGGAGCAAGGCAACAGGAGGATTGCAAGAAAGAGGTAGGCCTTCTAATTCAATTTTGTATTTTCTAGGATGAATTTGTAGATTGAATTTTGTATTTTCTAGGATGAATTTTGTATTTTCTTGAATTTTTCTTGAATGTTGCATTTTATTGGATTTAAAACTTAAAAAATGAATTGTTTTTTTCCTATGTTGCATTTCCTATTCCCATTTGGCATTTTTCCATTTGTTTTGCAGGCTAGAAACTTGAAACTTGAAACTTGTTTCCATCATGGCTATATGGCTAGGGATTTTTCTCATGTTGGTTCCTTTCTTTGTGATAATGGTGTTGGAGAGTGCTAGAAGAAAGAGGCAAATCAGAGAAGAGGAGGATGAAGAGGAGGGTTCTGGTGGATTTGAAGAAAATCCTGAAGAGGAGGAGGGTTATGCTGAGGAGGAAGTGGGGAGTGGAGAACTTGAGGACACAGATTTCCCAACTAAACGAGGCCAAACTCAGACACCTTTGTGGAAATATGTTCAGAAAATGGAAGGAGGGAAAGGTGGTGGAACCACTAAATTTATTTGCCCCCATTGCAATAAACAATACCATGGTTCATACACCTGTGCGAGAAGCACCTTTGTGGGATAATGCCAGGGGATGGAACTAAAAATATTGGAATCAAAGTTTGTCCTTATGTGCCAGCACCACAAAGAGAGATATATAGGAAGGAAGAGGGGGCTGCCCTACTTAGATCATCTAAAAGATCTAGGGGTTTCGTTGAATCAGGCCCAACACGTCATGGACAAACAAGTTCAACTTCCACCCATGCCAGTGGTTTTGGAGGCAGTGGCACTGGATTAAGGCGTAGAACCATATCTGATTTCCTGGACGAAGGGTGTAGGAATGATGTGGATTCAAAAGTTTACCGGTTTCTATATGCATGTGGGGTGCCATTCAATGTTCTTCGCTCACCTTATCGGCATGAAATGGTTTCTGCCATTAATGATGCCCCCAAAGGATACAAAAGCCCTAGGTATGACAAGGCCAGAACCGTGGGTCTTGATCATGAAAAAGCTAAAATAAACAATTCTTTGGCTAGAATGACAAGTTCGTGGAATGAGCATGGGCTGTCCATTGTCTCTGATGGATGGACCAATGTAAAAGGAAAACCATTGATAAGTGTTTTCGCTGTGTCGGTTAGTGGTGCAATCTTCCTAGCGGCATATGATTATTCAGACAAATTCAAAACCGGCATTAACATTGCAGAACGATTACTTGATATAATTGAAAAGACTGGGCCATACAATGTCATACAGGTCATCACTGATAATGCTGCTAACTGTAAGGCAGCAGGAGCAATTATTGAGGATAAATACCCCAACATTTTTTGGTCTGGGTGTTTGGTTCACACAATGAACCTTTTGATGCATGATATCTTAAAAAAAAGCAACCTCAATTCAAATGGCTTGGTGATTTGTACAAGAGAGGTAAAAAAATGATAAAATTTATTACAAATCATAGCAATACCCATGGGCTTTTCCGTACTCACTCCAAATTGGAGTTGTTGAAGATAGCAAAAACTAGATTTGCTAGCTATTACCTCACCTTCAAGCGCCTTTTGAAGGTAAGAGAGTCATTGGCTGCAATGGTATCAAGCCCACACTGGCAGCTATTAAAGGACAGGGCAGCAACAATAGTGGACAGGCAAGGTTTCGAACATGTCGAGGAGACCGCCCTTGACCCTCCGTTTTGGGCACGTGTGAGGGAAATTTTGAATTTTACCAAGCCCATTTATAACATGATTCGATTTGCAGATACTGATAAACCAGTGATTGAAAAGGTTTATGAGCAGATGGATAGCATGTTGGGGCAAATAAAAGATATTGTTAAGGATAATGATCCCAACTTGTATGCTATGATTCATGACTGTGTGTGTGCACGGTGGAATAAACTCAATGTTCCACTACATGCTTTGGCATATATCCTTACGCTAAAATATTACTCTCCATCTTGGTTGGGCCAACCTGCACCTGGAGGTGGGGTTAGGGTGAAACCTCACACAGATCCAGAGGTACAAGAGGGGTACATGAAAGCATTGGACAAGTTGGTACCCGACAGGGAAGAGTGTGCTAGATTGCGCCTTGAATTAGGCAAATACTTTAGTTGCACTGCTAACTTTGGTTCTTTCCATGCAATGGAAGACAGGGACAGATTTGATGCTCTCACATGGTGGGAAGCATATGGCAGCATGGGACTTTTGCCAAAGTTGGCTAAAAAAGTTCTCTCACAAGTTGTGAACACTTCTTCTGCAGAGAGGTGTTGGAGCACCTACAACTTTATACACAATGTGAGAAGAAACAGGCTGAATGAAAACCGAGCTAAAAGCTTGGTTTATGTGCATTATAACTTGAGGTTGTTGAGCCATTACTGTGATCGGGCAAATGAGGATCAATCATACAGAGTCTGGGACAACAACCCAGAGGATGATAATTTGGAGGACAACACGTTACATCTGGAAGAATTGGAAGCAGAACTTTATAGGGATGATGATGAAGCATCAGCAACACCGCCACACATAGGGCCAGTCCCACCATCTACTGGTAGCAATGCGGGTGCCAGTGCCAGTGCCAGTGCCACTCCTCGATATCACACTATTGTACCTTTGCAGATCCAGCCTCCACCTTCTAGTCGTGGTCGTGGTACTCCTGAGAGTACTAGAAGACCAACATTTCCTCGTGGCTCACAAAAATTAGACATTTCTCGTGGGCATGGCAAGGGGCCAACCAGATAAAATAGATTTGTTGTTTACTAGTCTTTTCTATTTGTTGTTGACAGTTGAACAGTTGAAACTTGACTATTTCTAATTTCATATATTTAATGACAATTTAAGTTTGAAGTTTGAATTTGAAAGGTGAAACTTTGAAGTTGGCATTTATAAGTTTACTGTTTACAAGTCATTATGAATTATGAATATGATGCTTCATGAAAGTTATATGGTGATCAATGAATCAATGATGATAAATGTTATATAATATCAATGATGATAAATGTTATATATTGAATTTTGAAATCAATGAATCAATGATGATAAATGATATATATCAATGATGATAAATGTTATATATCAATGATGATAAATGTATATTGAATTTTGAAATCAATGAATCAATGATGATAAATGTTAGATATTGAAATTTGAAATCAATGATGATAAATGTTATATATCAATGATGTATAAATGTATATTGAATTTTGAAATCAATGAATCAATGACGATAAATGTTATATATTGAAATTTGAAATCAATGATGATAAATGTTATATATCAATGATGAAAAATGTTATATATTGAATTTTGAAAGCTTGAAACCTTCAGATTGATGATTCGCGAGACTCAAGAGTCAATATGTTGTATGTTTCCAACTTGTGGGCATGGTTGATGAAGATTATAACTTCTAGATGATTGATGTTATATGATTCAATCTATGTTTTTATGTTTTTTATGTCTAATTCATCATTCTACATGTTTTTGTTGACATATATGCATCAAAATATAAAAAATATAAAATATATATATATAAACGCTCCCGAAAACGCTTCGGACCGGAAGCTTCTAAAAATGGCGCTTCGCGCTCCTGCTCCTGCTCCCGCTCCCAAGTAATCCCGATTATTCAAATCGGTAACACATCTCTCCTGATCAAATAGATCGACAACATCAAGCATGTAAAACATGCTTCCAAAACTTCGAGAGATTTACTTGTACATACACAACCCCAATCAGTAACAAACTTTCAAATACACACAAGTAATCACAAACCTTAGGGGTCTTCAAACATCTTGATGCTGCCTCACAATTTATCATAGTAGGACTTAGAGACTTCCTAACCGAATCTTGAGAGAAGTTTCCTCAATCATACAACTTCCTTTCCTACTTCAGATGCAACAACATATTCTACAACTGGATCCCTCTTTCCTTCTTTCAACAACACTTCAAAATGCATTCTCCAATTTCTTCTTCAAGCTATCCATCATGACTATAATATGCCGTCCCTCTCAACTTGGGGAGATTTCTTCTATCTAGGCTCCCTCTTAACCTAGGGAGATCAACTTCTTTTCCGTAACATCGTAGAGTGGCTTCAAAGTCATCTTGACCATCATCATTCATATAACTTCCTTCATCATGCTTATCAAATCATGTTTACATACAAATATCTTCAACATCTTGAAGATTATGTACCTGCACAACTTAGATAACAAGTACAACCAAATACATATATAGAAGCATGAAGTTAACTATATGAGAATTGTACATTAGACTTTAGACACTAAATACCTAAACTTAGTTAGATTCATAATCAACAAGAGACACATACTTCTATACTTCAACTTCTTGCTAGGGTTTTGTCATAAATCCTAGATCACATCTTTAAAACTTAAAGTAACTCAATCAAGATATCAGTTTGATTATATCTAAGTCCTCAATATTACTTTCAGAGATATGAAAGACTCTAGTATTATGTATTGCAAACCCTATAATCCATCTTTGCGATATTAAGCCTTAGATATCAACAATCAAAAGCAATTATAGCACAATTTAAGGTTTCAACAATATGACCAACTCTTTGTAAGCACTAGATTTTATCTTCACATCTGAAACAATCACGTCATATCCTAGAATATCAAACTTCGACTAGGGCTTAGTTACAAACCGTAAAACTATGATCAACAACAATTAACACATATACATATCTAGGATTTCATAATCATGCACAAGCATATCATAACAACATATATCAAGTAAACCCAAGACACAAATATCAATACATTATATAACAATATTGATCAGGCTAGGGCTTCGGTCAGGCGGACAAACATACAACTAGGGTTTCATTCCTAGGAGCTTACTTTAGATATAAAAGGGTTTTGCTCATAAACCCTAATTGACCAAAACCTAAAAGGTCTAGGATTTCAATACATAGACATTACCTTCCAACCCTAAAGGACTAGGGTTTCTATACCAAAACTACAAACATGACATTACCATCTAAACATCAAAGGAATATTATTTTTCTAGATTTCATCAGTAACCCTACGTAGATTAGGGTTTTCACTTTAACATCGACATACCCTTATGTTAGGGCTTTACAGAGAACCTTTTAGGGTTCCACAAGAATGATCAAATGTATAAAGAGGGTAGATTCAATCTAATGACTAATCACCCAAATAAGAATCTTTATCATTCAAATGTGCTAGACACAGTGATGTTAGTAATGTAGAACAAATTATTAAAAGGAATGAATATACCTTTATCATGAAGAGAACAAAACTTATGGTCTAAGACATACCTTTGAGTTGTTTCTTAACAAACCTTGTAGGACATCAATTTCAATAGAACTTCTATCATGCTTTGTGTTGTGAGGTCTTCTCCATAACCCTTGAGCATTCAACAAGCTTTTCCTAAATAGGGAAACTGTAGGGACGAACCCTATGCTTTATTATTATTATTTTTTTGAATAATATAGTAAACTTGGAATAAAACCATATGCATACAACATTGGAAACTCAGAAATATTAATCACTTATATCAACATCCATGAATTTAACTTCATTGCACATACATATATTTTACATGTTAATTATAGGCATAATGTAGTCATATAAAGACAACATTATACATAACATAGGTACCATTCACCAGGAGACGAGATTCAATCATGATTTGCCGTTAATTGTGCTCCCTAGTTGTCGTCTACCTCCAAGAGTGAATGTTGCCGTGCTTAATCCGAATATAATGACCCACCGGTTGACCTCCCAACCTATTCCTTGGGTAATCTTCTTCCCCGCGGATCCCCGAGCTGCAATGGGGTTGTACAATGAAGGAAATGTGCTAGCTGATAGAGGTGAACACTCCTTGGCTCAAGAGTCCCCTCTCTAAAGTCCTCTACCTCACCAAACTCAACTATAGCTCGTAACCACTCACAACGACATAATCTCCTCCATCCAAGAATAGGGTAAGCAAAAGTCCCTTTTCCCATGGCTTGTCCCTTCTTTTATAGGAGGATTCATAGATGACACTTGGCATTTCATGCATAATTAATTATTTTTATTAATCCAAAATTTGATTATTCACCCACCCATGTGTCACCCTCTCACCAAGACTCTCCAAATTCATTTACTTAAACATTAATTTAAAATAGTATTTTTCTCACTCCAACAAGGCTTCTTATTTTTTCTCCTAGTTGTCTCTTGATCCCCCTTTTCCTACTCCTTAATTTGTGTTTATTACTGAAGTTAACTGAGAATTCTCAGATTTGGTCCCCTAACTACCTCCTAATTTAACTCAATTTGCCTCTGAGATGCATATTCTTATGTTGGCTCTTGCCACATGGAGGTTCTCTAAATTTCTCCAATTTTAATTCACCACTCTCTTCTCTTAATGAAAATTTTAACTATTTTATGATTAATATTTATACTTAACTCTATGTCCCTCTTTCCCCTTTTGCCTAATTAAGTTACTTATGTACATTATCCACTTAATATTTTGTTTTAACATGGAAATGGTAGAGTTATCAGGGTAAAATATTTTATTTCTTCCTATTCTTCCCTTACCCTAAGTTTTATTCTTGATTTAATTTCTTTGGTTCTAACATCATATATCACTCGATATGAATTAGTAGGATTTTCATATATTGATTATATTTAATAGTTTCTTTAATGATGTTGAGGGTGTCAAGTTGGTCATGCCCTTCAAGAACTTCCATTTGAAGTTCCAAGGGTACCATGCATAACAATTTATCTGTGATGCCAAGGGTGCCAAGTCGGTCGTGCCCTTCAAGAATTTCTCTTGAAGTTCCAAGGGTGCCACGCCACTTTCCCTTCAAGCATCCAGTGGCTACAAGGGGAAATTATAGGTGCAACGACAAATACCACTATCATTCGTATATGTCGTCTGCTATAGTGAGACTAATGGTGCTGGGGATCAAGGAATCCGCCTTGATGCGTGCCCCCCAAAAAATCATCATGAGTGACCCAAATTTGGGACTTGCCCCCACGACATCGTGATCTTCAAGGCGAAGGTGTTTCGACCCTTCCAGCCTAAGTCATAGCGGGAGTGCTAGCGGACGAGATCAGGGACACTGTCCCACCCCTCCCATCTTGTTCCATCCAATTGTACAACCCCATCACCCATATGTGAGTCATTCGGCCAAGCAACTAACCTGTTCCTGCAACCACTGACATATCATTAGTGTATATATAATATATATAGCAAGTTTCAAACTGGACTTAGAATTTCAAAGATAATATTAATTTCCATCAAACCAGATGTCGTCAACTCATCGTATGCCAGTGCCTTTGGTGGTTTCCGGTCATACTCAATAATCATCAGTAAAAAAGTTTCTCAATGTTAGTCATTATCATAATAGCATCATCAAGATGACCTATTCATTCACATTGTTGTTCATTGTGAACCGAAACTAATGTAAGAAGCTAACATAGGGGACACATCCATCATGGTTATCATAATCATAACATCAATGGGAACATACATATCCATCAAAGCTATCGCCATCGTAACATTAATAGAAAGCATACCTATCCATCAAATCTATCATCATCATGATATCAATAGGGAACATACATAACCTTCAAATCCACTAATAATAGAGTCGTGTTCGGATTCTCAACCTGAGGTCCTCAAAGAATAAAGTATGAAGGCTCGGTGTCCATCAACCCCCTCTTAATAATGGACTTCGCTTGGAAGTCCTTAGATTAGGAAAGGAAAGGAAGCCAAGGATGCATATCATTGGCATCCTCTATTAAACTCTTGATATCCTCATTGTGCCAAGTATCCTCAATTTTTAAATCGAGAAATTTCTCCCTAATGTTTGTCCATTAGGAAATACCGAAATATTTAAAGTTCATACTTAAAACATCTTCCATACAATTTATGGCTCCCTTTATTTAAGTAATATCAACATCATATTCACTTGTTAACTCTGATTACCTCCCTTATCTAGTGTTTAAATGGTCTTATGTGAATATGTGTTGCATGCTTTGACAAACAAGCCCCATCGTTATATTTTATCATTCTTGATGCCAATACTTTTAGGGCACACAACGTCATTCGAAAATGTACAATATGTGTATGGATATGCCTAATACATTACATCTATCTTCACTTTGTAACAAATGCGAACTACTCGGGAACACATTAGTTCCTATAAACACCATCCCCAAGTAAGTTAACAAAATATCTACAACTTATATATGTTTATTTCTCATATATTAACGCAATTGATTTCATATGAAATTAAAATCATCATAGTTATATATGTTTAACATCTATCACTATAAAATATCTCACAAGAGAATGTACAATTAGTGAGTGACCATTAACTCAAAACCACATGTGCAATGAACCTACGTTAAGGTGCATCAATTCTTCTTGGGAATTAATCTCAACTACATCACTTACACCGCTTAAGTTTAATTAATAAAATGGCTCTTAGGCTAGGACTCTGCACATAGTAGATATCCTTTAACATGAGATCATTAACATCATTATATGATTAAGCTCCAAAAAAATAAATAAAACCATACAAGTATATGATAGGCTCCAAAAGCTAGCACTCAATATCAACCTACCCAAAATAGTAATAATCCTTTTGAATATCTTAGATGTCACATATTTGAACCTAAGAGCATTGTAATTATCAGTTTCAATATGTCTAATCATCATTGTCTCAACAATCACCTAAGCTAAACTCCATGTATCACATGTGTTGCACGTCTCTACTGTGCATATGTTGAAGAATAAGCACTTGCATGTTCTTTCTTCTTCTCCAATAAAGGAATCAACATGAAAATTTAAATCAGTATGTTGATTCCCCGATGTACAACGTACCAAGCCATATATATATATATATATATATATATATATATATATATATATATAGTATCTTTTTAATGTAAATAATATCTGAGCCATTATTGGATCCACCAACATGTCCCTAGGTGTTCCAAATCACTTGTGATGGCTAAGCTTTCTAAAAACCACTATGTTAGGAGCCATATTCTTTTATAGTAAAGGGTATGATAATATGAGATAGACTAACTGGGTGAAGAACCATGCAAAAGACAACATACTTATGGCCTTCTTTGGAAAAGTCTTTAGTAAAACTATATAACTACTAATAACCTAATATAAGAAAAACAATAGACTATCATCTGGGATTTCTCAAGATGAAAGGATGAAACACGCTTGTTACTGTTCTTGTCATTACTTTGTCCCAGATATCGAAGGACACTCTAACCCTCAAGAGTTCTTGTTTGATTTCTGGTGGGTGATTCATCCTAGAAGGAGTCGCCTCCAAGTAATCCTTCGGTTGACATATTTTCGATGCATATTCTTAGGTCATCATACTCTATTTCCATGCGTTCTAGACTCAAGAATTGTTCCAATATGATCTATTGCTAGCAATCTATTGGTATTGGATTCCTTCGTGAATCACTATCTTGTTGCATTGACTTTTATCAATTATATAAAGGATCTTGATCCGCTTTCAAAGAATGAAAGGTTTTCTTGCCATAATTTAGGAGACTAACATCCTTACCGAAGTAAACATCAATTTACACTCTAGTATTCATATCTCATAAGGAATTTACTACTTTAGTTTTATTATTGAATAACATAACTTATTTATTAAGTATCACAATCTGTATGATTTACTAAATTTTAAGGATACATCTAATATGCATGTATAATCCATTCTAACTTTCAGATATGCATTAGCCATGCTGCACATATATTAAATTGATGTATGTGTTTTAATAGATCATTGTGTCTAACCCTAGATTTATGGATAGCGTAATATTAGACTATGCACCTTAATTTTAGTGAACCTATAATTACTTTGAAATCCCTTTTTATCTTTCATTTTCTTTAAAAATTAATAATATTTAATCGATAACAAGTGTTGCTTCTTGTCACTTAATTTACAAATTAAGATATGGAAAAAAATTTGCATAAAAATTATAACCTATGTCAAATTAATAATGGTGAATAGGAAAATTCAATCTTATAGTTTTTCTTTCACAGAAACTAATAATTAGAGATGTGAAGTGGATAGACTTGCATAAATTTTGATTGGTTATAAAAATTAGTAAGTCTACATAAATTTTGGTGGGTAAAAAAACACTAGTTAGTCTACACCATTTCAGTTTTACTGCTATCTGAGTATTGGGGAAAACATAAATAATGGAGGGGAGTAACTCATAATTTTTTTTTTTTTTACTTCTTAATTCTATAAAATTTCCTTTTTGAGCACAGAGTTGCTTAAATTATGGTGAGAAGTAAGTGATAGTGAATATGTTATTTACTAGAGTGTTTTCAAGGATTTTTTTTTTTCACCATACAAACATTTTAACAATTATGCATAAATAGCGTGACCATATCCCTAAATTATAGAATAAATTTTAATATAGTCGAAAGAAAAAATTCTTTACCATATTAGTTACTTTAGAACCCGACATCCTATCTAAATTGAGCAAGGTTGCACTTCCACTGTACATAAATTCGAACATGTAATCACACTCACTCACAACTCAACTCACTCATAAAGGAATCAATGAGAAATCATCAAGGAATAATGTACCCTAGATTTTAATTTGCTTAATAGCCCATAATGGAAAGTGAGGGGAATCAATTATCAAATCTTGCTTTACTTTCTTAAAAAATACATATATCATTTTCTTTTTTAAAGAAATGCTTACTCTTATCATTCAATTTAATTTATATATATATATATATATATATATATATATATATATATATATAAATTATATTATAATTAAATATTTCATTATCATTTTAATAAATTTCAATACGCTTAATATGTAGAAATCCAATCTCTAAATTATCTCATATAAACGATATCTAATATAATATGTAATTTTGCATTTGGAATTGCTTTCTCAATTTTAGTCATATGTGAAATTGCTTCCTCAATTTTAGTCATATGCTTTAACTCCATGAAATTTCAACCTCATTCTATATATGATAAAATATAGGGATTAACATATGTAATGGATTAATCGTTTCTTGATAGTATGTGCTCTCTGGCATATCAACACTTAAAGTAGTATGTGCTCTCTGGCATATCAACACGAGTTCTTTTTAATTTACTAATGCATCACTAAGTTGAAGCAAAATGAGGTAATTCGGGAAATAAATTAATGTCTTTGCAACACTACCTATATAAATATAATCCAACGCCATCAAAATCGATGACTTTGTGGAGCTTGCTATCCAATATCCCACATAATCCCTGACACATATAGAAGTGTATATATAGTATTACAAAAGTGTTTATATATATACATTATTACAAAAGAAACTTTCTTCAAACCGGTATGGGTTCATTCGCTATATCTCTCATTGTCTAAATATTATAAAGGCGATTCCAGTAAGTAATCATACATTTAAATATTGACAATCAACCCCAACCCTCTTAAACAAGTCAAACCAAAAGTATCAATACTATACCCTATGCTCCGAGGTATAAACTATAATAGATTATGACATTTAATACGATAATCCCCACTAAAATACTTCCCTTCTCATTATATTGCTGAAATATAAATTTCGACATGTCATACAAAAGGTTAGCTTGATAACCATTGTATTGGTAAAAATGCAAAAACTCAATGAGTTAAAGTACATTGGTAAAAATGCAAAAAATCAACGTGTTAAAGTACAGTAAAAGTAACGTGTAATGTATCCAATCCTAATGCACTCGTCCAACACACTCGGCGTAGTCAAAGATGTGTTGTCTCCTTTCGAGAAAGTTTGGAACAATAATTGTAGTGGATGGTTGGTTGTTGGCTCATATGTTGCTGGAATTGTTCGTTTTCTTTTTTTCCACAAAAAAAAAAAAGTGATTTTATTCATAGACAGAATGAAAACTACATAGTTCAGGTGTAATAGTACATCACTATAGTCCTTACCATTTTCCATCTAAACAGATGATTCTCCACTGTAAAAAAAATATAGTAAGTTTCACCCATAAGGGTTAAAAAAACGCGGATAGTTCCTTCTCTACTATACAAAAAAAAAAAAAACTGCCACGTTTGTTGGATTAATGGCTAAAACAAGCAGATAATGCTTTGATTTTAGCCAAACTATTCTAAAATGCTCTGTTTAAAGAACATCCTGAAGTTCATTTAAAGCCGATTGAGGTTGCTAGATAAAATGGCTGCAAAGTTACAGTGGTGTTCAACTCAATGAGAACTTCAGGACCACAATCTAAACATTCATTGTCTTTCACAAACTCAGGTACAATTGTATGAATACCTACAACGCCATGATACGTTTAAAAAAAAATCGATAAAATCTTGCTGAATCCGGTTACAATCTTAAGTGCCTCCAGTGCACATGCAAATGATAAAATATCATTTGTTGAAGCAATGGTTGGAACAATGTTCTTAAGAACACCCTGAGTTAAGAACAAACTAATACTCATTTATTCCCTGAATTTCTGTTTCGAAATTTTAATGATGACTCGACTTGAAATTTTAATTATGACCAGAACGACTTCAGTTAACTGGATTTGGAGTAATTGGTTGTTAACCGATATGGTAAATTAAGATCTGGATCAATGTGGTTGAAACTTCATTTGACGAGAATTGAAGTAATTGGTGGTTACATGATCTACTAATTTGATTCAGATCAAAATTTTATTCACTGGATCTGGAGTTAGCTCTGCCTCACTTCCACGCCAATGGCAGAGCAAATACACATTCATAGGGTTTGAGAACAAATCTTAATAATGCATTAATCCCTCATACTCTTGGCTGGTAGTAATAATAATCATGCAAAGGTATATTGGGCATTGGAGGATGCCGAAGGGTCTTTTTCCATGTCTATGATTGCAGTTATTATTATTACCAGTGTCAACATAAGCTAGATCTGGACACTATCCATTAGAATATTTATTAGTTTCTATGGCATTGTAGAGCTAAATTGAATAAGGGGAGTGTATGCCGCAGTTTAAAAATAAAAATAGACATCGTATTTGGGATTAGATAGGTTAGGGTGTGAAATGCATGTAGGAGCAACACAACGAGGACAGCGAAATGTTGGTGCCCCATCTTTATAATCCCTGAAACAGATGACTGGGGAGTAGACGGTTGGGATGAATATGACGTTTGAGATAGTGCCAACATGTGTGCCCAAGGAAGCTAAACAGTTTGTGTGTGATTAGTGGTTTCTTTTTTTTTTAGAACTCTGCTCATTCAATACCTTCGCGGGGTACTTGTGTGGCTGTACCAACAGTCGAATGAGTTGCGCCCAATTCCGTCCCTTTGATTGCCATAGAATTACCTTAACCTTGGAATTATTAAATTATTTTTTTTTACAATGCAAACATGAATCAATGTCAGAATGGAACACCAGAAAGATGGGAACAAGTTAGTTTCATGGGAGGTAGGAATTTTTTTTTTTAAACTCGAAATTTGGTTAAAAATCTCAGGTATGGATATTGATTAAGTATGAGAACATAAGAAAATATATTTATTTATTTAAAACTTCCGAAACACTTAAAAAATAAACAAATAAATCCTTAAAATTATTATTCACTTTAAAAATAAACAAATAAATCTTTTTAAAAATAAACAAATAAATCCTTAAAATTATTATTAAAAATTTGTTTAAAACTTGTATGAGAACATGAAAGATATCTTCAAGTGAAAAGATAGAAAAAAAAAGAAAGAATCTTAGAGAAAGGATAGGAATATTAGAGTACGGATTTTATATATTAACAAAAATAAAAGATAAATCAGAATAAGGATCTTTCAATTACATTTTAAATTATATTGAATTGCAATTTTTTTTCTCTATTATTTCTTTTTATTTTTAACAAGAATTCATAGTGGCACTTATGAAAAGTAAGTTTCAAGGGTCCATAGGTCCTAGAGTTTAAACCTAAGCTCTGATACCAAGTGTAGAGACCAACCCTATGCTTTATTATTATTTTTTGAATAATACAGTAAACTAGGAATAAAACCATATGCATACAACATTGGAAACTCAGAAATATTAATCACTTATATCAACATCCATGAAATTAACTTCATTGCACATACATATATTTTACATGTTAATTATAGGCATAATGTAGTCATATAAAGTCAACATTATAAATAACATAGGTATCGTTCACCAGGAGACAAGATTCAATCTTGATTTGTCGTTAATTGCACTCCCTGGTTGTCATCTACCTCCAAGCGTGAATGTTGCCGTGCTTAATCCAAATATAATGACCCACTGGTTGACCTCCCAGCCTACTCCTTGGGTACACTCCTTTCCCGCGGACCCCTGAGTTGCAATGGGGTTGTACAATGAAGGAAATGTGCTAGCTGATAGAGGTGAGCACTCCTTGGCTCAAGAGTCTCCTCTCTAAAGTCCTCTACCTAACCAAACTCAACTATAGCTCGTAACCACTCACAACGACATAATCTCCTCCATCCAAGAATAGGGTAAGCAAAAGTCCCTTTTCCCATGGCTTGCCCCTTCTTTTATAGGAGGATTCATAGGTGACACTTGGCATTTCATGCATAATTAATTATTTTTATTAATCCAAAATTTGATTATTCACCCACCCATGTGTCACCCTTTCACCAAGACTCTCCAAAATCATTTACTTAAATATTAATTTAAAATAGTATTTTCCTCACCCCAACAAGGCTTCTTATTTTTTCTCCTAGTTGTCTCTTGATCCCCCCTTTCCTACACCTTAATTTGTGTTTATTACTGAAGTTAACTGATAAGTCTCAGATTTGGTCCCCTAACTACCTCCTAATTTAACTCAATTTGCCTCTAAGATGGATATTCTTATGTTGGCTGTTGCCACATGGAGGTTCTCTAAATTTCTCCAATTTTAATTTATTAATCTTATTTTAATTCACCACCCTCTTCTTTTAATGAAGTTTTTAACTATTTTATGATTAATATTTATACTTAACTCTATGTCCCTCTTTCCCCCTTTTGCCTAATTAAGTTACTTATGTACATTATCCACTTAATACTTTGTTTTAACATGGAAAGGGTAGAGTTATCATGGTAAAGTATTTTACTTCTTCCTACTTTTCCCTTACCCTAAGTTTTATTCTTCTTTTGATTTCCTTGGTTCTAACATTATATATCACTTGATGTGAATTAGTAGGATTTTCATATATTTATTAGTTTCTTTAATGATGTCGAGGGTGTCAAGTTGGTCATGCCATTCAAGATATTCCATTCAAAGTTGCAAGGGTGCCATGTCTAAGAGTTTATTTTTGATGCCAAGGGTGCCAAGTCGGTCATGCCCTTCAAGAATTTCTCTTGAAGTTCCAAGGGTGACACTTGTTAGAAATCCTATTCTGGTATGGTTGCGGGAACAAACATGTCATGATCCCTCTGTTTCTCCATGTGTTCTGGAGCACTACGTGAACCTTTCCGAGCTGTTGCTGCATCTATGTCAGATCTCAGTTCCATTGCAGAACCTCCTCTTCTGTATTTTTCCTTTAGCTCTGATACCATGTGAAATTTTCAATTTGAAAATGCTACTGCAGTGATTGATTTATTTCGCCTACTTATTTATAATAAGTTATTTATAGATGCTTCAGTAATTTTTGAAATAAATACAACTGCAACATTCACTTTAATCTTAAAGCAAAAGAACAAATAGAACACGTATAACACAATAGAAACAACCACATGAACACAATTATTTTTGGACAATTGTACCCGAAAAAACCCAATGTGGGAAAACCGATGCAACAGATGAGTGTTTTATTAATATTCAACAGTAAAAAGATCTTTTACAGAATATATGACGAGTCGATAATTGGCATACACTTGAGATGAATTTTCTGAACACTTCGGAACAATTCCCGACACCTGGGAGGCACTTTCCTTCCCTCTACGTCTCTATGTGTGGCCCCTCTGCGCAGTCACTGCGTTGGACTGCATCACTCTGTGTCGAGGGCCAGTGCTGCTGCCCAACACTTCCTCCTCTACGCCTTCTGTCTTCCTTCTCTTCGTCTCTGCTGACCTCTTCCTCGTCCTTCTGTCTCTGCAACCCATCCTCTACAATCTCTCCCTCTGAAACCAAATTCTCTTACTTCAAAATCGATTTCCTTCGGGTACTAAGAATGTGTTTGGCTTGCTTTCCAAGTGATGCTCAAGCCTTCTCTTATAGTCTTTTCGCTGATGAATCAACGACGCAGATTATGTTCTTAATCAATGGCCCAGATTAAAAGATGACTTGATCTTCGTTTTCTAGAAGATTCACACTCTGCTTTATTAATACCCTTTAATTATTTAATTAAAGAAAGATCCGAGTGGAATTTCCACAAACGATTTATGGGTTCTCTAGAATACTGTTGTCCAATCCTCTCCTCAAAATTTGAGACCTAGAACACTTCTCGATGCTATAAAATCAACACAACACGCAAATGTCATGATGAAGGGTCATCACAAAAGGTAATTTCTGATTTTCATTTTTTATTTTGAATAATATCTGGATGGGTTAATAGAGGGCTACGAAAAGAAAGGTGTGGATGTCATCCACAACTGTTACTCATGTGGTTGGATGAAAGATCCTGAAGGATACATGATGTGGAAAAGGTAGCATGAGGAAAAGGTATGAGGAAAAGTTGGATATGGTCTAATGGATCACTTTCTGATAAAAGGAAGAAAGACATGACTACTCTGATTGGAGAAGAAAATGATGGATGGCCAATGCCCTACGAAGAAGTCCCAAAGAAGAAGGCTCCATAATGTTAAAATAAAATTCATGACATCGAATGGAGGAGCACTACAAGCATCTGAAGGTCCCATGATCTCCACCAATGAAGAAAAAGCTATTGCTGGAAATAGGCCCCTAATTAAGAGGGAGCCTGAAAGAAAGTTTATAATTAAGAAGAAACTTGGTAGCAAGTCCCTAGATAAGAGAGAGAAGTCCCTGGATAAGAGGGAGCTTGGGTACATTCCTTCATTGGAATGGGTAAATCCTCCCTAGTTGAGAGGGAGAGATAGACACATCATTCTTGTCTTCACTTGGGAAGAAAAGAATGGAGGATTGGGTAAGCATTTGGCATATGTTATTCTTGGAGTATGTGGTTGGGCGTCCAAGATAAGAGCTCATTTAAAATCGGCCGTTTTGACTCCGACCAGGCCTGGTCGACCGAGCCATTAGGCTGGCCGGTCCGACCAGGTACAAAAACAGCCAGGTTGGCCGGTTTGTTACCGAGCCGGCCGGTTTTTGTATCGGCTCGGCCGGCTCGGTAACAAACCGGCCGACCAGGCCTGGCCCGAGTTAACTCGGCCGAGCCAAATCTGCCGGCCGGTGGGCCCAAAAAATCGGATTTTGTGGACTTGAAACCAGATTTTATTCCGCTGTTAGGTTTGTTTGAGGTTTTCTGAAGAGTTGTGGAGTTGGTTTTTGGAGCAGCTTCATGGTAATGTTAAATTCTTAAAGTAAAAGTGACATTCTCCTTAATCTTCATTTTCATCCTTCTACTTAAATTTTTAACATTACCATGAAATGACTTAGGATGTTTGAGAGTGGTTCCAACCTCATTGGATTTCATATGGAGAAAGTAGAATTTTAGATCTCATTCATAATCCAGCAGACTTATCAGTTTTTCAGGATTTCAGGATTGGGTTATTGCAATGTTTCCATCGAATTTTGTCATGTATTAGGGTATGGAACTCGTATTTAATCAAGAGCACCAATCCCTCTATGTACCTTGATGACATGATGTTAGTGACAATGACCAAGAACAATATGCGATCATAAAAGCATGAGATACAATATAGGGTTTTAATACACTAATGGAGGATGGAATTCAAAACATCATCCTCATCTAAATACCCTAGAATCCACAAACCCTAAAAATTAGGTTTCATATGTGAGCTAGGGTTTTCCATGAGCCATCTAGGGTTCTTATTCAAATTAAACCCTCCATCAAAAGAGCCTTAAAACAAATAAAAATAAATAAATGCATTACACATACTATGAGAGAGACCATACCTCTGATTTTATGTTCATACAAGTTACCTCTGAATTTTTTCTCCTAGTATGGAGGATTTTCTTGCATATAGCATTTATAGAGATGCTAGAATCAAGGACTCAAAGGGTCTGTTATGGTTAGTATTGGCTAGCCATAATATTTTCTTTCTCAGACTCCAGATTTCGATATCTTGAATAGAGTGGTTACATTGTGTTTAGGTTATTATTTGTCTTACTAGGAACTGCATGTGGTTACTGACATAGCTTGCCTTTCCGTTTGATAGTCTTTGTATGTTCATATGCTGTTGCTTCTATTGGTGATCTCTATAAATTTTTAACTTTTAAGTATTTGAAAGGGAGAATGGTTATCGTATTCTGTTTATACCACGTTTGAAGGTTGATAATATGTAAATGCAGTAGATGTTATGGTTGGAAATGTTGAAAAATGATGAATGATGTGATGAAGTCTATAAAGTACAATAGATATTAGAAATATTTTATGTACGGCAATACATATAAATTCTGAGATGTCTTTTTAGCAGTTTACTTGTAGTACCTTTAGAACTGGTGCTATACTCTACATAAGTCTATTTTCTTTGTGATCCAGAATAAATTTGAATAAATGAATTAATTCGAATAATAATACTTTTGTAGGTGATTGATGCCTATGCATTAATTGGTGACATTTCTGGCTTTGCGGAAAAGTTGCAGAATTCTTTTATGCAGATAGTGTTGTCGGAAACACAAACTGTTTTGAAGGATTTTGTTTTTCAGGTGAGTTTCTTATTTCATTTCTGTTATGTTATAATACTTTTTGCCTGCATCCATTTTCACAGGTCTGAGGTCTTGTAGGAGAAATTTCAACTGATATTAGTATGCATGTCTGAAATTTCTTCTGTAGGTTAATTAGCAGCATTGGTTGTTTGTTATTTTTGCTAAGCCGCTTGTCAGAGCTGTTGCAGCCTTTGTACATGGATTAAGTTAGGAAATAACTGCTTTTAGAAATGACAACGGACATTTTCTTTGTGTGCATTTGTGGTTTTCCATGATCTGCTATATTTATTAAGGTTGTTTAAATTGTCTGGAAACACTTTTGGCAAACTCATATACATCATCCAGCTGATTTTAATATCAGGCTATAGTTTTGATCCAAATATCTACAGGACCATCATGATTGGACATGCTTTTGCCAAAATCTATGATATGGTTCTGAAAAATGTTGGTATTGACTTTTATTGAGAAACAGACACAGTTGTAGGGTAAGTAGGTTTCCAAGTCAGGTACAAGACGGTGGATCACATGTTCACACTCAGTGCTATTATAGTGGAGGCTAGGTAGCGGTCTTTCAGTGCCCTCTGCTGTTTGGTAGACTTTTGGAAGACCTTTTGATACAGTCCTAAGGGCATCCTTTTCTCAGAGCCTATAGGACATTGCTTTCTTTGAGTCCCTCATTATGCGTTTCTGGAAGCTTTGTGAGACTGTTGGAGGACAGATCTGCACACAATAGAGAATCTCTAACTTCATTAGGAGAACCATTGGTGTCAAAAAGGGCTGCTTATCTCTTCTACATTGTTTGGGATCTACATTTGTTGAGTTGGAGGAGTTTCTTAGGGAAAGCACTTAAGTAGATGATATCTTGATTGTGATACTGTTGTTTGTAATGACATGGCCCTTTTGTCATCCTCACCTGAGATCCTTTAGAGCTAGTTTGATTCTCTTGCCATTTTTTTGAGGAGATGTAGATGATGGTAAAACTCAGCAAAACTAAGGTCATGATTTTCAATACTTTGCAGGAAATCCTTGGAGAATTTTCACTTCTCCTTTCGTGTAGCTGAAGTGGGGTTGCCACTACCTACACTTGCTGCAGAGGGTTTAGTTTTGATTGCCCAATGTATCTACACCTCAGGTTTTGTTAAAATGAATCGACTATCTAATGAATATTATGGACTAGATTTCTTTCCTTATTAGCCATACAATCAATCTCATAAATGTTCATCACATAATATGCAATTTTAAGGAGAAATTTCATGGGGAAGAAACTTCATTATTATCAATATTAGAGAAATTCACGTTGGTGAATGTTTACATCTGGAATCTTGCACAACCTTTAGGATTCCACATCTATGACACTGTATTTACCACACTTGATATCTTTGGTAACCAAGTCCAGGCCCATTCTTTCCGCAGTGAGTTTCCTACTTATTTGAATAGAAGCAATATCCAAGTTCGTTATGATCCTTCAGTGGACTCTCCTCCTTAGATTGTGCAATCTCCATCTTTCTAATTTCTCTTCATGTTGCAGCCCACCCATCTCCAAGAGTCTATTGTGATGGCTCATCTTCTCTTGTGTCCCTTCAATAATCAAACTGATTGACTTCCCTTTTGTAGTTGAAACCATTTGCGTAGGTGTCATGTCCCGACCATCAAATGCCTTGGCTCGCTGACCCCTGTCTATTTGACAAACTGTTGTTGATAAGGCTCCTCACTAATCGTTCAATCCACAATGTTCATCAAATATAGTTGCCTCCCATCCTATTCGTCAACATTTGCACACTAGTCAATTTTGTTGTTGATATTCTTTTACTTGATTCTTCTTTATCAATGAGCAACTTGGTTGAATCGACCTATTGTTGGAAACCATTTCTGATCTCCAGATAATTACTCGTGACATTACTTTACCATTATTTTTTTATTCAATTTTCATCAAGCAATTATACAACATAAATTCAACCAGTAATAGTGATAAGAAAGTAGAGATCACAATGAACAATAATAAGAGACACCAGTGTTTGTTGATTTGTGGTAGCATCGGATGTGCTCTAAGTCTCAAAATTTGCAGGAAGGCTTAGACACACGTATTCCAAAGAACCTAGAAAGCGTTTTGGGAAATTCCACTCAAATCATGTTTTATGGAAATAATTAATTTTTGTTAATGGGACCCTAAGTCTAAACTTAGGAAATTAAAATAATTAAGGGATATGAATTAAAACAGAGTGTGAATCTTTTAGAGAAGATGAAGATCAAGTCAAGTTAATCTTAGCCATTGATTAACGATTTAATCTCGGCTGTTGAAGTCTCAACAAGAGGATTATAAGGACTTGAAGGGGAATTTGGAAGACACATCGAGACAGAGAAAGAATCCAGAGATCGAAATTATTTAGTGAACAGTGCTCAGGGAGAAGATCGATTGAGAGGATTCTCGCAGAGAGGGCCAGGGATAATTTCCGCTTAGAAGAGTTTCCTGATCCAGAGAGTGCAAAACAATGGAAGCAGTAAATGGAGCTAGCCACGCAGGAGCTACACAGGGATTGCACAAAGATTCAGAGGGAGTTTGATTTTTTGTTGAGGAAACAGTTGGGGTTCAGTGATAGTCACCAGAGGGAGTTTTCGGAGGCCAGAAGGGCCTCGTTTCTAGTCAGCAGAGAGATCCAGGGCAGAGAGAGATGGCAACTTCAGTTGTGACGCATAGACTGCGTAGAGTGACGCAGTCACTACGCAGAGGCAGCGCAGAGCAACTCATCTTGAGCTAAGGTTAGTGTCAGATTCCCATGGCAGAGTGAGATCTTCTCACAAGATTTTATTTTTTAGTTTTCCTTTATATGATTGTCAATTTCGACAATCATAGACTTGTACTCAAAAAATTATTGCATAATACACAAACCCTCAATTGCTGCACCGATTTTCCCGCATTGGGTTTTTCCGGGGACATTTGTCCAAAAATAACTGTGTTAATGTGTTTATACATGTGCTAGTATTTTTCCTTGCATTTAATTTTTGCAAAATTTTTATTGTGACGACTGCAGTGTATTTTATTTCGATATTTACTGTAGCACACAATAAATAATTTGTTCAGTTAAACAAATAGAAGAAATCTAATGAGCTGTTGCAATAGGATTCTAGATAATGGAATTTTCACATGGTATTAGAGCTACAAATCCATAAGAGCCAGTGCTGAACAAAAGAGGAAGATCAGGAGATTGCGCAGGCAGTGAATCAAATTCTTTAAAGGATAGTGCAGTCCAGTGGAGGAGGACAAATTTTCGTGGAAAATTTCTCTCTGAGTGAGTTGATAGAGTGATTTCCGGATTGAAATTTGCCAAGGACAGAGTGAGCTGCGCAACAGGTTCTGTGAAAATTCCTGAATACAATTATGCAGAAATCCTAATGTAGTATCATGGTTTACTTCTCTTACTTGATTAAGTTATACAAGTTAATTTCAGAAAAAATATTCAGAAAATACCGAAGTAAACACAACTAGCAGCCTACACATTCATATCATTTACTGAATATTACGCTCATTCAACAAAGTGACTGATTTTTGGATATAAGTCCTCGGAAAAAACCAAAGCGGGAAAACTGGTGCAGCAGATATGAGGGTTTATTATTATTAAGTAGAATCTGAGTACAACAAATTTGAGCACCAGATCTAGTGACCCCGACAGAGAAAAAGTAGATCTGCAACTAACTTGCTGTTCTGTGACCAAGATTCTGATTGATCCACACTCTCAAACGGTACAAGACTCAGCCCGATTCTGGCTCTAGAAACCCCAACGCTACCCCTGAAGCCTCAACTCGAGCCTTGCTAGGCTCTGCGTGCCTCTGCATTGCTTAAAAGGGGACTACGTAACCCCAAAGTGGGTGACGCAGTCCTTACGCTGCCTCTGGAGGCCCCTGCGTAACTCTGGAAGCCCTCTGAAGCTGCAACGCTGCCCCTCCTGGTCCTGCGTAGCGGCTGAAGCTGTGCTGCTACGTAACTGCTGCTGCTGCTGCCCTTGCTCCTTTGTGCTGACCCTGAAAGCTGCTCCTCTGTCTCATGCTGACTCTTGGCTTCGGGATCAGATCATCCCCTCAGCCAATACTACCCCTCGCTGTAGAAATCTCCTCCGGAAATTCTTAGCAAACCCCGCCCTAGAATTCCAGCTTAGTTTCTTAGCTCTACCTCCGTTTGTGTGTCTCCAACTGACCCTCAAGCCTTTCTCTTATACTTTTTCGTTGAACACATCAACGACTGTGATTAAATCACTTATCAACGACTGAGATTAAAAGACTGCTTGATCCGTGTCTCTTAAAGCATTTCAGCACATGTGTTAATTAATTCACTTTGATTATTTAATTTTCCTAAGTTTAGACTTAGGGATTACATAAAAATAATTATTTATTTGAATAACTTCATCACCAGATGAAATTTCTCGAAATGCTTTTTGGGTTTTGGAGGTGATGTGTTTCTTAGCCCCTCCACAAATTTTCAGGGCTAGAGCACATCCGATGCTACCCCAACTACACAAAATCTCAACACTCCCTCTTAGCACGGAGTGTGCTCTAGCAACACCTCCACACGATGTATCACAAGATCTTGGTATTGGTCTCTATGTTGTGATGCTTGGGCTGCTGCCCTTCATCCACTGCACTGCTGCTTTTTGTATTTCTGCCCATGTCACTGCCACTGGCACTGCCACATCTGTACTGCAGCTCCCTCTTAAATTTCTGCATCGTGCTGCCCATAGCACTGCCATTGCTAACAGCTGCACTGCAACTCAGTTGCTGAGAAGTAAGCAATTGAAAGAATCTTGCCCGATCGTTGATAGACAAGTCAGGCTGCATCCCATCACTGAAGCTCCCTTGGCTTTTGATTTATGCTATCCTCCTGAAGTCACTGCGCTGCTACAACTCTGTATTGCGTGAGCACTGCCTCTCTGCATTGCTGAAATCCCAGCAGCCTCTGCGCTGCTGCCTCCATGCTGCTGCAGTCTCTGCATTACGCTGCTCCCTCTTCAGCTCTTCAACACTCTCCTCTGCTTTACTATGAACTTCTGCAATCATCTCCTAACTCATCCTGCTACTGTCTTAAGGCTCCCGTAGCTCGTATGTGATCCAAGAGTAGGGTTGACTTAAGGATCTTGCCAACTCCTGTCTATAGTTGCTCCACAGATCCATATCGCCCCACCTCTTCTCTCAAGGTACATGAGCACTCCTGGCTGCATCATCATCAGAGCCATCGTCCTTCGCTGTTGCAGCCTTGGATTCAGAAGATCCTTTGTCCTTCTTCTTAGGACAAGTGCTGGCGATGTGTCCAAGTTCACCACAGTTAAAGCATTGGACCTTTGATAGGTCCCTCTTCTTCTTCTCTTGCTGCCTACGTTCCTTTGATGCAAGTGCTGCATCCTCCTCCTCTTTCTTTACTTTGGCTGATACACTTCCACTGCTCTGCCTCTTGGTGAATCTCCTCATTTCTTACGGACAGAGGATTGCCCACATGCATGCCCATGATGGTAATGTTGCCTTGCCCAAAATGCTTTGGACAAACGTTTCCCATTCTTCAGTGACTGCATTCAGGGTAGTCGTCACTAGGAGCCCCTTCATCCGGATTTGTACCCATGGCAATCAGTTGATCCCGGATAGTCTGAAGTTTGAAGAGTAAGGGATCTATCTCCTCACCCTTTTGCATCTGGAACAACCAGATCTGATTCTCTAGAAGCATCATTCTTTAGACTGAGCTTCCCTGATACAGCGTGTCCAATGTTACCCACATCTCATTTGCTGTATTCTTTCCGACAATATGAGGCACGATGTGGTCTTTGATTCCGTCCATGATCAAACAATTAGCCCGTGCTTGATTTTCATTGTGCTTCTTTAGAGGATCTTCATTGGTTGGTATAACTAGGACTCTCTCTGCATGGTCCTTGAGACCATACTCATCCAGGACTGACAGGATCCTGGCCCTCCAGATAATGAAGTTGGACATGCCGTCCAACCTATCCTGATCTCTTAGTCCATATGGCGCCATCTGCCCAGATCTGTCATAACAGATACTCTTCTCCCTCTTTCTGTTGCAAAACTCAACATAAATGTTGGATCTAGGTTTCTTGGTGAGTAGAAACCCTCTGAAGTAGCTACTTCCTCTGACAATTGATTTCCCTCTTGGATATCTTCAACAAAACCAATTGGACAGTTCTCTCCGATCACCCTCCTGATCGAATCTCAGATCTGTTTGGCTCAGATCTGCTGAGTGACTGGCTTCTTCCCGCTCTTTGTTGACTTAGCTAGGCACAATTCTGCACCGGTAGAATCTTCACGACACCAGCACTGCTGAAGATTTGAAGCACTGCTTCCGGATCTTGGCAAAAACTTCTCTGCAACAGGAAGAATGACTGGACTGCATCCCACTGATTGGCCCAACGTAGCGTTAGCGCTACTCAGAAGTGGATTGCATAACCCTAGATTGGGTGTCGCAGTCCTTACATTGGCTTGGGAAGGCTCTGTGTAAACCTGATGGCCTTTTGTAGCTGCAGCGCTGCCCCTTCCTAGGTCTGCCTCCTCCTGCTGCCCCTTCCGGATCTCTGCTACTTCTGTTGATGTCCTTCAGAAAAAAATATTCTTTATCTGATTTGCTGGAGATTCAACTTGATCTGCTATCGCTCTGATACCATGTGAAAATTCTTGAATACAATTATGCAAAAATCCTACTGTAGTATCATGGTTTACTTCTCCTACTTGATTAAGTTATACAAGTTATTTTCAGAAAATACCGAAGTAAACACAACTAACGGCCTACACATGCAGATCATTTACTGAATATTACGATCGTTCAACAAAGTGACACACTGATTTTTGGACATAAGTCCTTGGAAAAAACAAAATTAAGAAAACCGGTGAAGTAGATATGCAGGTTTATTATTATAAGTAGAATCTGAGTACAACAAATCTGGGCACTAGATCTGGTGAACTCGATGAAGGAAAAGTAGATCTGTAGCTAACCTGCTGTTCTGTGACCAAGATTCTGACTGATCCACACCCGCAAATGGGATTTACAAGACTCAGCCTGATTCTGGTCCTAGAAACCCCAGCGCTGCCCCTAAAGCCTTAGCGTTAGCCTTGCTAGGCTCTGCGATGCTTAGAAGGGGACTGCGTAACCACAGAGTGGGTGACGCAGTCCTTACGCTGGCTTTGGAAGCCCTCTGAAGTTGCAGCGCTGCCCCTCCTGGGCATGCGTAGCGACTGAAGTTGTGCTGCATAGCTGCTGCCCTTGCTCCTCTGCGCTGACCTTGAAAGGTGCTCCTTTGCCTCTTGCTGACTCTTGGCTCTAGGATCAGATCATCCCCTTAGCGAATACTACCCGTCGCTACAGAAAACTCCAGAAATTCTTAGCGAACGCTGCCCTAGAATTCCAACTTAGTTTCTCAGCTTTGCCTCTGTGTGTGTGTCTCCAACTGACCCTCAAGCCTTTCTCTTATAATTTTTCGTTGAACACATCAACGATCGTGATCAAATCACTTATCAACGACTGAGATTAAAAGATTGCATGATCCGCGTCTCTTAGAACATTTCAACACGTGTTAACAAATTCGCTTTAATTAGTTAATTTCCCTAAGTTTAGACTTAGGGATTACATTAAAATAATTAATTATTTGAATAACTTAAACACCAGATGAAATTTCTCCAAATGTTGTCTGGGTTTTGGAGGTGATGTGTTTCTTAGCCCCTCCACAAAGTTTCAGGGCTAGAGCACATCCGATGCTACCCCAACTACACAAAATCTCAAGAGGTTCATCACAGAGCAGTCTTCAAGAGGGACACAGTTTTTGCTGGATTGTAAAAGCATCATAAATCGAAGGAAAAATAGCACAAACAAGTATGTAAAATTTAGATGTCTCTGAATTATCTTCCAGATTGGAAGAAGACTTCGAATATTTGTCAAGTTCAACATCTGCAGGTATTTGGTACATTGATAGCGGGGCTTCAACTCACATGACTGGAGTACGAGAATATTTCGCTAGCTATTAGGAAGAGCAGATGGACTTCCAGATCACTATGGGAAACAGAGAAAAATGTACTCTAGCAGGGAGAGTCACCATAACGTTTCAGACTGAGGCAGTAACTAGCATAAGAGCCACTAATGTGTTGCATGTGTTAGGACTAGGAATGAATCTGATTTAGTGTCCCAGTTACAGGACAAGGGATATGATGTATACTTCATTGGAAAGAAGGTATACGTCAAACATTCGAGCTGTAAGAAGAAGAGGCAAATTGGAGCTTGAAGCAACAAACTATATAGATTGCAGCTTGGGTCTCCAATGGCACTGATAGGCAACAATGTTAATGGCGAAAGAGATCTGAATGAACTATGGCATAAGGCGAATGGGACATTTACACCATGGAGCACTAAGGATGCTCAGAGAGACTGTCACTGGAGTACCAGTACTCAGTATAGACCCTGATGACGTATGCAGAGGATGCGTACTAGGTAAGTACGCTAAGACAACATTTCCCAGAAGTTAAAACCGAGCAAAAGGCGTATTATGATTGATACTCTCAGACATTTGTGGCCCAATGTCCACTAGAGTTCTTAGCAGTGGCGAATACTTTGTCACCTTCATTGATGATTACTCCAGAAAAACATGGATCTATTTCCTAAAGACCAAGGATGAGGTCTTTGATCAGTTCAGAGAGTTTAAAGCTCTCATGGAGAACATGACAGGGAAGAAAGTAAAGATATCACGCTCAGATAACGATGGAGAATATACAGACAGTGACTTCATATATTTCTTCGCAAAGGAGGGCGCCAAGAGAGAGTGGATAACTCCATACAATCCACAACAGAATGGGTTAGCGGAGCGGAAGAACAAAACTATTGTTGGGGCAGCAAAATCCATGTTATATGAATGAGACTTGGCTAGATTATTATGGGAAGAGGCATGTAACACAACTGCGTATATTCAGAATAGAACCCCTCACAGAGCACTGGGGAAGAAAACGCCTGAAGGAGTTTTCACAGTGAGGAAGTCAGAAGTGAGTCACCTCCGGATATTCGGGAGTTTGGCATATTGTCATGTACCAGATGAGAAGCGTAGTAAACTGGATCAGACTACAGAAAAGGCATATCTTGTAGGATATAACGAGACCTCAAAAGAATACAGAATCTACATTCCTAGCAGCAGGAAAATTGTAGTAAGGCGAGATGCTAAGTTCATGGAAGATAGAGCTTTCAGTAAGTCTCGTGAGATGCCAGCAGAGGATCAATCAACAGAAGTTCCTTTAGTCTAACAACAACAGGGACAACAAGGAGGACAAGTAGGAGGACAGACACCAGGATTGAGTACAATGAATAGTACCAACATTTCCACAAGAGAAGATTCTAGTAGTTCTCAGCAGATGGAACAACAGGAAGAGGAGGAGGAATTGAGAGAACCTCCTACCACTAGTGGTAGAACCAGTAGGGAGGTACGACATACACTGAGGGATGTAGAGGAGTGTTGATTTGTGGTAGCGTCAGATGTGCTCTAAGTCTCAAATTTTGTGGAGAGGCTTAGACACATACATTCCAAATAACCCAGTAATTGTTTTGGAAATTCCACCCGGAAATAGTTTTATTTGATAAATTAAA
>JAXQQM020063502.1:0-56308 GCA_034641835.2 Pinus albicaulis | reverse complement strand
TAGTACAAATCCATCATAGAGTCAAGGCCATGAAAATATGAAGTCCAAGTACTAAATTTATTGTTTATAAATAACCTCTTTAACAAATTGACACAAACGTATAATGATGTCATTTACATTGGAGGTGTATGTCACTTGAATTGTGTTACAACTTTAATCGCTCTCCCACAAAAAGGTGTCATGCTCCCTTGTGATGGTGCATCAACCCTAATGGAGAAAAATCTCATGATGTAAAAGGAATTTAAACATGATGTAACTTTAATAGTGCCCTACATTCACCCCTTGGCTCACCACTCCTGGAAAATGTGAGGCTATTTCAAGAATTGATGTGGATAATATCATTTTATTTTCTCTTATGTATAGTATTATACATTGACACAATTGTGGTTTTTTAGCAAAAAAAATATTTCTATCAAGGGTTAGCTCCTTGTTCATTAGGGTTGAATAGGTTGTGTCATTATGAGTGATTTATTCATTGTCAACTCCTTATGTGGGAGAACACTACAAGCTCCATGTCAACATGAAGAGTAGATATTGTGAGAAATTTTTATCGAGTTTTTTCAAATTATCCAGTTGTTCTACATTTGGTATACATGTTATAAGTGCATTACCCACAAACGCACACTCTCGATACCAATACCCAGTTCTCTAAAAATAAAATGGTACCAATATTCTTAGTTAGAGGTGAAGGATTTTCCTAAGAGGTTATTTTGTTGGTTTGAGGTGTTGTGTTTTGCCTTAGATACTAAGTGGTTAACGGCTTCAAGAGTTAAGATTTAAGGGCCAAGGGCTTGGGGGGTAAGGGATTTAGGGGTTAAGGGCTTAATAATTAAGGGATTTAGGTGTTAGGGGCTAAGGGATTAGGTTTTAAGGTGTTTGGGGGTTATGGATTAAGGTTTAAGGGTCATAGGTTAAGTGAATAAGGGGTTAGTGCTTAGGGGGTTCATGGATTCTAGGTTATGAGTTAATAGCTTAAGGTTTAATGCATCAAGGGTTCGGTAGCTTATGAGGTATGAGTGTAGGGGTTAAGGGAGTATGGCTTCAGGGTTAACGGATAGGGAATTTAATGGTTATGGGTTAATGACTTATTGGTTGTGATAATGGGGCCCCTAATGCGTTTATCACCACTATGAGGGGTTCCCCTTTCAATTTCTCTTGTTACCTTCCCTCTAGGCCCCCTAGCCCCTATGACATTAGGTCTTAATCCCCCTTCTCATTCTCTAATGCCTGGATTATAGATCTTAGTAAACCATGCTTGGACATCCCACTTCTACCCATCCATGCTACATGTGTGTCCCCCAGTCCTATTCAATACACCACAAAATAGTCCTCCCACCTTTTCGGTCATATCATTCAACTTATCCTAACAATATCGGTGAAATTGGTGTTTATGTTATAAAGTGAATAGAGAAAAAATATTACTTGTTTTTTCTATTGAGAAGATGCAGAAATTAATTGTCATGATTGGAATGTGCATGCATCAATCTAGATTGGCTTGTTTTTCGAGCTTAGACATGAATAATCATTTGGTCATACTCCATCCTATCGATGGAGTCTGATACCACAAAGGTATCGATGGGAGATTTGAGAGATTCTTTTGAAAGCTTGTATGTTGTGGTATTTATCTCCTTCAAAATGTGTTTGAAAGATAGCTAGTCCAAAGAGTTGGGGGAATCTATGATATCTTATAGGATGGGGTGTAGGTAGATGTTTTCTATCATGAATGATTGACCCAATTGATCATGATTTTTGAATCCCCCATGATCTATAGGGATTTGACTCTTTTGATGGATGCAATTTCCAGAAGGGTACAAAGAGCAGTGGAATCAACTCAGTTGTTGGAGCCTTAACTTTGGGTATGTCTTACTTTCTCGCTATAAGACTGGGAGAGGAAGAGTACCACACCCACTTTGCAGCTAGGTGGGATAACTTGTGCAACACCGTCAAATAAGTTACAAGGGCATCCGAGAGGGAGTGGAGGAATTACCAAAATCCATTATTTTGTGGTTTAGGATGAATCTTGTCTTCCAAACACTATTTTTTATCAATTTAATTGTGATCTTTGTTAGAATTTATTGTGAAAAAAATGTTTTTTTGTTCCAATCCCACAAGATATTGTTGATTAGAATGCATGGGACACCTTTAGAATAATCTTCCATGATGTTGAGCAACTAAGTTTTGAAATTTTCTTCCAAGCTTAGATAGGACAACAAGCCTGTCATGTTCAATTTTGCAAGGGTGGTGGTGATGACCTACACTGTGTTGGGACAAGAGATAAATAAGTGTGAAGAAACATCATCATATGACTTGCATAAAGGATAGATGTTGGGGTGATTCGTAAACTATCATGGATATTTATCGTGAAAAAAATGTGTTGTTGTTCCAATCCCACCATATATTGTTGATTAGAATGCATAGGAAACCTTTTTAATAAATCTTCCATGATGTTGTGTAACTAAGTTTTGAAATTTTCAACCAAGCTTAGATAGGACCATGAGCCTATCATGTTCAATTTTGCAAGGGTGGTACTGGTGATGACCGGCACTGTGTTGGGACAAGAGATAAATAAATGTGAAGAAATATCATCATATGACTTGCATAAAGGATAGATGTTGGGGTGATTCATAAACTATCATGGATATTTTTCGTGAACACAATGTGTTGTTGTTCCAATCCCACTAGATATTGCTGATTAGAATGCATGGGAAAAAAATTTTAAAAATCTTCCATGATGTTGTGTAACTACGTTTTGAAATTTTCTTCCAAGCTTAGATAGGACCACGAGCCTATCATGTTCAAATTTTCAAGGGTGGTGGTGATGACTTGCACCGTGTTGGGATAAGAGATAAACAAGGGGTGATTCGTAAAATATCATGGATATTTCTCGTGAACAAAATGTGTTGTTGTTCCAATCCCACTAGATATTGTTGATTAAAATGCATGGGAAACCTTTATAATAATATTCCATCATGTTTTGTAACTAAGTTTTGAAATTTTCTTCCAAGCTTAGATAGGACCACGAGCCTATCATGTTCAATTTTGCAAGGGTGGTGGTGATTACCTGCACTGTGTTTGGACAACTAGAGATAAACAAGTGTGAATAAATATCATCATATGACTTGCATAAAGGATAGATGTTGGGGTGGTTCATAAACTATCATGGATACTCCACTAGGCAGTTCATCATAACAGACCAGATAAAACTATATTTAAAAGAGAATGAATAAGAGTTTGTGACAGGAAGTGTCAGTGAGTTTCGGATGTGCTAAGGAGGGAGTGACCAATAACCCAAGATTCTCCCCCAACTTGTCAAACTTCCCCTTTGTTAGGAGCTTTGTCAAACTATTAACCATATGCATCTTTGTCAAAATGTGGTCCAACACTACCAACTCCCTAATGAACTTGGAATCTTAGGAAATTGTATTGAATATCAATGTGTTTGAAATGGTCATGACACATTGGATTTTCATAGAGCTTGACGTAACTTTGATTCTCACAAGAGACAATATTGGGCTTCAACAACTAATTGGTTGACTCTACAATCAAGCTGCAAATCTAGATAGCTTCATAATAAGTATATGAAACTTCCATATACTTTGCTTCAGTGGAACTGAGTGCAATTGTTGCTTGCTTCTTGTTGATTTGATGAAAATGATTTATAAAATGACAATAATGATGTTTAAAATGAGCCTTATGATGGTCTAATTATACACATTGATTGTTCACGAGGTGTAGGGGTATGTTTATAACATCACTGCCCTTGAAAGCTTTGTCTTGAAAGCACAATAATTAGAATTTTATTTAGTTAAGCACATTTTTGTGGTGGAATGAAGTTTATCAGATATCTATTTATACTTTGTAGAGGTTTGACTTTGTTTGTCCTTTGAGTGTTTGTGAGGTTTCTTTGTATTTTTTGCATCATAGTCTAAAGTATTTTGACCTGATTGTTTAACATGAAAGCTTTATGCTTATTGGCAATATATTTGAAATACCTGCATGATCAAGAAACTGTTATGGTTAATTAAATTACTAATTAGGTACTACAGAAAAAGGATGATGCTAAGAGGGCTTGCCTGGGTGACTCTGGGAGCAATCTGGAGGTGGTTAGATAAAGATCTTCTAAGTTACAAATCTGAAGAGAAAAAACTGGTGATATATACGTGGTTGCTCAACCTAGGTTGTATGGAAAATCTTGGCAGAGAGTGTTTACCTTTCCATGTCTTCGCGAAAGTAGGTTGTCTGGTCACATAATAAGATCACTACATGTAGGTGATGGTTTTGTAGTAAGTTCTCAGCCTTATCTTCAGAATGGCTAACAGATAGGATCAGGTTTGAATACAGGATATAATTTGATGAATTTGGAGATTTAGAGTTAAAGAAAAAATTGTGGTGATGTTTGGATGGGTGCTAATTTGTAGGGTTTTCCATTTTTATAATTTTCTTTGTTGTGCTTTCTACCATGCTACCTAGTTGCTTTCTTGTTTCCCTAGCATTTTAACTTTTTCGATGTTTATCTCTTTATTGTTTCTTGCCCCATTTGAAATGTCATCCTTATTTGGTAGGTGTTTTCTTCAATATAGTGTGAATATTGTTCCATCACACATCTTCTGTGGCGTTTGTCTACGCAAATAGCTTGTAAGGCCCATTCATCAAGGTATTTGATGAAATAAAATGATAATCGATGATCACCAACTAATGGTACCTGCGAAGATTTACTCTAACAATTCTACAGTTTTCCTGTGCCAACAATTATACAACATTTTAACCTCGTGAACTAGTCTCCTCTGTTCTCTTAGTTGATGCTATAAGCACTTATTGTTGTTGTCAAAGCTTTTACTCTCTAGTCCCATTGAGCTATTTCAATTATTTGTGGACATTGATCTATTGTCATTTCATTTCTTCAATTTTTCTGACCGTTATGCATTACCTTTGGCCAGTGCCTTATTTCTTACCTATGTTTTTTCTGCATAAGCATTCCAGCCAGCCAGAGCAGCAGGGGTAGCAGGAGCCACTCAGTCCAACCAAAGCCCACCAGCGGCAGCGCAGAGGCAACAGGAGCCACGCAGGGCTGACGTAGGCCCAGTTAGGGCAGCACAGGGGTAGTGTAAGCCCTTCAGGTGTGACGTAGGCCCTTACTGAGCAGCGCAGAGGCCGAAACAGGCCAGTCAGGCTGACATAGAGGGATTCAGAGCATCGTATTACTGCCATTTTTATTTCTCTGTTGGGTGAACCAGTTTTGGTGCCCAAGATTGTTGTACTTAGATTATGCATAACAATGAAAACCCTCCAGAGTTAGTTGCACTGGTTTTCCCGCATTGGGTTTTTTCCAGGGACAGTTGTCTAGAAAATCCGTTTGTCACTTTGTCTATGAGCATATTATTCAATATTTGATCTGTATGTGTAGGTTGCTAGTTGTATTTACTATTTACTTCGCTAATTTATTGAATATTTCAGAAATTAACTTGTAACTTAATTCAAGTAGGAGAAGTAAATCAAGATACTGCAGTAGGGTTTCTTAGATTAAGAAATTTTCACATTCCCTAGGTCTAGCCCAATTAGGTCACCTAGGGCAACAATTTCCTAGGAATCTAGCTAGAGGAAAACTTCTATATCCTAGAGGCAGCTATGTTGTTGGGTTCCCTCACTCTCCTCAGAACTTGGGCCAATTCTGATGGTGGAATCTCCGGATACCTCAATCCCTAGCTCTAGCATCAAGTTTTGCCTAGGTGTTCCCAAGGATAGAACCTAGTAGGATCAATTTCACCTATCGAAGTAAAAACTCTTGTCCGATCCTTTCCCCTCACCTTGTCCAGGATAGGAACATCATTGGTTGCTAAATTCCATCCCCAAACCTGGGCTGGGTCCACTTGGCCAAGTGTGGTCCCATTTGGTGCAAAGGCTTTTCATCAAGAACCATTTGGGAATCCAAGTTCCCAAAGGATTTTAGGGATTGAGAACTTCCTTCATAAGTATTTTTCTTCTCCCTCAACCCTTCAATCCCCCTCCTCTCTCCCTAGAAGATAAATTCCCTTGCTTAAAAGGAAAGCAAGTCCCTCTCTCTATTTTATCTTAGGGAAATGGTTTCGAGGGTCACTTCCCACCTATTCATTGACCTATACTCTACAAGTGACTTCCTAAACTACCGGGACTCCACCCATCGGTGAAAGTCCGTGAAGAGTAAGGAGCCTTAGCTATGGTGACAATGGGCTAAGCCTCCATCATTTCCTTTGTCCTGGCAGTTGCCCTCTTAGGAACCCCTTTTAGGTCCACTAATAGTTTGAGTGGTAACAAGTTGTTCACAATTCCATTTGTGAACAACTCTTTGGTATGCCCACTTTTTCCATACTACAGCTCCAAGATGAGAAGTCCAGGGCTATGGAGGCTGCCCTTCTTCTCTCTGAATCAATCCTCTACAATATAGTGAAAAAGGGCTAGTTGGTTGGCCCACTTGACTGTTACTTTAGTCCTTCAAAGTCTGAACATTCTTAGGCCCTATACACCTACCCTTCTACCAATTTTGTTGCCCTTCACCAGAACAAGAGTCAGGGCTCTTCTTTGACAATAACCTAACAACCCTCCAGGTGTACTTAGACTACCATCAATTTTCCCAACCACAGTCAATTATTTTTACTGATCTAGGGCCCACAATATTATCTTCATCTAGGGCTCTTCAAATCTACCACCTAACAATGGTTTGAGTCCTCTCAAGATCACTGTTCTTGTGTATCGACAATTTGATCTAATTTGTTGTCTAATATATGAAAAAATATGAACTACTCCTCTTATCATACTTCTAACAATCTATAGATGACTGAACTAGGGTCACAAATCAGCCACTAACAGTCCATTTACTAATTTTTCATAGGTTTCTTCAGATCTTTGTCTAAAACTCTATATAAAGTCCACCAAAATCAACTCCTCTGCATGTCAATCTATTCTTCATATGGCACATTTCTTATGCATGCTCAATCTTCTGCTCAGGTTCCACCCTCCTTTGGATCTATTGTCTCCA
This sequence comes from Pinus albicaulis, assembly GCA_034641835.2. Lineage (NCBI taxonomy): Eukaryota > Viridiplantae > Streptophyta > Pinopsida > Pinales > Pinaceae > Pinus > Pinus albicaulis. The sequence goes on along the minus strand of JAXQQM020063502.1, from coordinate 49,296 downwards.
CGCATATTGAATCTGCAAACCATCTTCCAGATCTACGATCTTTATTGCAGAAATAAACCTCACTCTAAGGGTCACAACCCGTCTTCTTCTACGCAAATTTGTCACAGTCTTAAGGGAATACCTTATGAACTAAACATGCTAGGAAACTGTCCTAACTAGGGCATTATACTTATGTACTTCTAATTGTTGTAGAACAAACCCTATTCACACATAGAAAAAACACGAATTTTGCCTCCATAAGAGACTCGAACTAGCTCATATGGATCCATAGATTCTGGGCATTTCTTTGACTGAATCTTGACATGAACTTCATATCTCAATGTCAACCCTCAAATTAGGGTTAACTCAATCAATATTACGCCTGTGTCGACTTCTGTTATGGCTCTAAATTACAGTGCAAGCCCTCCTCCATTTATGTTGGTCTTTATCATAGACCTTGCGGCCTACTAACCACCACAAGGCAAGATGGTATCAACCCTCTCTTCTATTTCATGTAGAAAATCTAACCAACGAGATTCAATCTAATCTTGTAATGTACTAGAACAAGATATTGAATCCTTCCTACAATTTGTGGAAACAAAACACGATCTCACAATCACATATAAGTAAGAGAAACAAGTTATCAAACGCACAACACAAGATGTATCTAGGGAAGCAACTACTCAAAACCCTCTATCTCTATTTTGTATTAAGTCAAGGAATCATGAAACAATACAATGCTTAATCTCTCTTGAGATTCTCTAGCACTCTGCCAATTGTCTCCTGCTGATCTACGCACAATCGGTCTAATACTTAGCCAATTATCAACCTGCCTTGCTCACGCAATTCCTATGGAATTATCTCCATATTAATTAGGAAAATCAACCTTCCTTTATTGCGCAATCCATCATGGCATCCCAATGACTTTATAATTGCACATGGGAAATTTTCTATAAATACAACTGATAGTTATGTTCCTTTGAACTGTGTTACAATAAGGATGAAGGGTATTTTTATTATTTAAAAATAAGATAAAACCCTAATCAACCAAAACCCTAACTCGAGGAGATGTAACACCAAGATTTTATGGGCCCCATTGGGGTTAGTTGGGTAGCCAACTTCTCGGGGTCGTAACTTGGTCATATTATCTTCGTTTGACGCACATGATACCTCATTAGAAAGATCTCTCCAAGGACTACAACTGCTAATGCAATTTCTATGAAATCATGAAACCTTTCATGCCCAAAAAACATCGTTTGGGGCCTTAAAACGACTCCAGAAGTTCAGGCCCTGAAAAACTGACAAAAATAGTAAATTGTGCTATAATTAAGGAAACTGGAAAACTGAAAGAGACAATGGCGAGGGCCCAAGTGGAATAGGCGGGTGGCCACCAATATCCACCTCAAACACCTTAAATCGAATTTCTTGAGCTAACTCAATCATCATGACTTAGTTAACTGACACAAGTTGTTATGAGATGAAATTACAATTTATTGTCCAATTTATTTAAGGGAAAAATAAATTAGACACCTCACATTCTTCACTCCTGGTACATCAAAATTCCTCACCAGTGTGGGTGCATTTTTTTTTGTCCTTTGTAGTTGTCAATTTCACTGTTTCTTGTTGCAAATTTCAACACTCCCTCTCAACAAGAAAGGAATTCAATCTATCCCCATCCGGTACCTTTGGAATGTTCTGCATGCTACACTTCTCTAGTGTTGTTTTCACCTGCAAATCCTGAAACTGAATAGCCTTCGAACAAATGAATCAGTATAATGCATCTGTCATCAGAGTCTTCTGACTGCTGCTAGCTACTGCACTTGTCTGGTACTGGATTCTCCTTGCTGCTACTGACATCTGCATCCGTGCCCTTTGAAATGTTGCTAACTCTGATTTGTGCTCCAGTATTTGACATCTGTCACTCTGATTTCTGTCTTGCTGACATCTGACTACACCAATCTAACTGATCCTTCCTACTACTGTTGTATTGTGGGCTCCTCGTAGCCAGGTTCGATCCATGAGACACACCATCGCAATGGACCTTGCCCAAATTTCTTATCTTGGGATTATGTCTACACATCACCCCACAAAACACCTTGAGGTATGGCTGCTCCCTCTTCCCATCTGGCTCAAAATTTCCCCCTCATGAAGGTCTTTGCTTGAGTCGACTCTTCCACTCGGTCTCCTCTCTGCTTCTCACGAGGATGCATGTTGAGAGGTAATTTATGCTCCCTCTAAACCACCAAGTTTCTAACTTCTGCCTTTCTCCTAAAAGCTTTTCATGCATCTGTTACCTCAAGTACATATAGGTTCTTAACTCGCGCATAGTGTAATTGTCCCTACGTTACAAAAAGTTTCTAAAAAAGAGTTGATTTTAAATTGATGATATCTCCCTCATCCGAGCTTCGATTCAACCGATTTTTTTTTTCCATTTGGGTAGATTTTCACAAGAAATCCAAATATTATATTTGTTTTTAAAAATTTTACACCAATATATTTAGATATTCTCGGCAAACTCACTGCCCAAAAAATTCGTGCTCTAATACCATGTAGAAAATCTAACCAACGAGATTCAATCTGATCTTGTAATCTACTAAAACAAGATATTGAATCCTTCCTACAATTTGCGGAAACAAAACACGATTGCACAATCACATATAAGTAAGAGAAATAAATTATCAATCGCACAACAACATGATATATTTGGGGAAAGAAACTGCTCAAAACCCCTCTATCTCTATTGTGTATTAAGTCAAGGAATCATGAAACAATACATTAATGCTTAATCTCTCATGAGATTCTCCAGCACTCTGTCAATTGTCTCCCATTGATCTAGGCAAACTAAGTCTAGTACTTAGCCAATTCTCATCCTTACTTCAGCCTGCCTTGCTCATGCAAGTCCTAGGGAATTAACTCCTTATTAATTAGGAAAATCAGTCTTCCTTGATTGCGCAATCCATCATGGCATCCCAATGACTTTATAATTGCACATGGGAGATTTTCTCTGAATACAACTGATAGTTATGTTCCCTTTAACCTCTGTCTCAGCTAGGTATTCCTCGAAACTGACATGCATGCAACTATTAATAGCAAATTTTCAGTTATATTATTGATCACTCATTGTGAATTAAATCTAATTTAATTCACTGGACCTCTCACTAGCTCATCACTCAGCTAGAACTAGTTAAACTAATTTTAACTCATTTAATTGAGTTAATTACACTTGCACCCCACTAATGCATCAACTTCAAATGGACCCCAAAAATATTAGAATCCCTCTAGATGCCTCATCTTAGACCCTCAAGTACTTGGATTTATTGAGCTAACATGGTCATCATGACTTAATTAACTGACACAAGTTGTTATGAGATGAAATTACAATTTATTTTCTAATTTATTTAAGGGAAAAATAAATTAGACGCCCCACATTCCTCACTCCTGGTGCATCAAAATTCCTCACCATTATGGGTGCATTTTTTTTTTGTCCTTTCTGGTTTCCATTCTCACTGTTTCTTGTTGCAAATTTCAACATTTCAGAATTTGATGCGGCCTTCACACAAAGACACCATTGAAATCACATGCCCAGATTCTCATGAGAAACCTCTCTTAAGCTCAATCTGCCAGAAGAGAACCAACAATATGCCATCCTACTTCCTAGCACAAACCGACCATTAAGGTATGCAACATTCTTTTGAACCCTCACATGATGATCTTGCTCTTGGAGGATGATAATGACCTCCATTTAGCAACCCTTACTTGGCCCTCGTACTCGAACTACTTTAGGACTACATCTCTCTTCACCCCCTTGATGTGCCAGATAGTGGGAATACATGTCAAACATGCTAAGATGTGCCAAGTGATAAGGCATGCCAAGATGTGAAAGGGTGTGTCAATGCGTGTCAGGGACTGTCAATACAAAAAAAGGGAGAAAAAAGTTAAACTACAAGGAAATGAACACGTAAGAGGTTTAATAAGTCATCAATTTACCTTTTCCAATAGGGGCATGCTAGGCACACCAACACCAGGGGGCAATAGGTGCCAAGTGCAAAGTCTTAGTGCATTCTAAGTGCCAAGTATTCCTTTGTTGCTTCTCATCTACTTTCCAACAATTGATCATCACAAATAAATTTAATATTAAACCATGCCAAATCATACCAAGGCATCTCAACGTATTCCAATCATGTTAAGACTTTCCAAGCGCCAACACATGCCAAGTGCCAATATGTGTCAGGGACTAGTGTTATGCATGTTAGGAAGTGGAAGGGAATGTTGAAGAGGGCTAAGGTGTGCTAGAGAGTGATAATGCATGTTGATGAGTGTTGAGGATTACTAGGAAAAAACATAAAGGGAGCACTAGGTAAAAATTCATGGAAGTTAATGAATATGAGGAACTTGTGCCAGAGACTAGTATTAATGAGTGTTATTTGTCATGCCAAGGAGGGAGTGACAAGGTATGCTAAGAATTGGTAAGACATGCTAGGGAATATCAAGGCATGTCAAGAATTCCCAAAGTGTGCTTGGGAGTTCCAGGGTGTGCTAATTATATCATGTGAAAATTAATAGTGCCAAGATATGTCAATACATGCTAGGTGCTAAGGATGTGGCACAGGGTGCCAGGGTATGTCAATATGTGTCAAGGAAACAAAAGGAAGAACCAATAAGAGGGTTAATAAGTCAAGACTTTATCTTTTTGAAAAGGGGCATGCTAGGCACACTAATAATAGGTCCCAATACATGCTAAGTGGCATTGTGTGCCAAGTGCTAATGTATGTCAATGCATTCAACCAAGGTGTTCCAGGGCATGCTAGGGACTATATGCAGCATGCCAACACATGCTACGAGAGTTCCATGTTGTGCTAGCGCATGCCACCATGTGCTTGGGCATCGGTGTCATCACAAGATGTTCTAGGTACAATGATGTTCCAAGACATGTGGGGTGCTAAGAAATGTTAGTGTGTGCCAAAGCATTAATTTAAGGTGTGCCCAGATTGTTGAGGATTTTTAGGTCTTTCTCATTAATAGAATTTTCAAAGCTTGATTATGTATTAAATAATATATTTCCTACACACAATAGTGGAACTTTATCTAAAGGGAATTTGCTAGATAATAAACCTAATATATATGAATCATGTGTTGACTCATAAGAAATCTCTATTCGACTAGTCATTACTTGAGGGAAATGATACACACTAATTACTTCTAAAAATATTGATTGACCCTAACCACTATGGCCTTGGACATATTATAAAAAATACTCCACAATAATGGTATTAAAACGTTATATTTTGACAAAAAAAATAATAACAGGCACATAGTGTCATCAAAAACTCATTGGAACGATCAATGATGACGGGCATTTTTTGACCGTCACCAAAAGTAACAAAAAGAGCATTGGTGAGGGTCATTAAAAGTTCGTCACTAGAAGTGTCACCAAAGAGAGAATTAGTGATGGGTCTTTAACAACCCTCACCAAAAGTGTCATTGAAAATGTCTTTGGTGACGGACCATAAAGGACCATCACTATATACACTTACAGTGACGGTATTTTAATGATCAATGATGACAGACATTTTTTGACTATCACCAATAGTAACAAAAAGAGCATTGGTGAGGGTCATTAAAAGTTCATCACTAGAAGTGTCACCAAAGAGAGAATTAGTGATGGACCTTTAACGACCCTCACCAAAAGTGTCATTGAAAATGTCTTTGGTGACGGACCATAAAGGACCATCACCATATACACTTACAGTGACGGTTTTTTAAGGACTGTCACCATATGTGACATTGGTGACGGACCTTAAAGGTCCATCACAAGCATGACACTCACCAATGTGCTTTTTTCTTGTAGTGCAAGATTGAAGATCTGGGAACGATGATGAAAACCCAAGATAACCTAGAAAGGAAATCCAAATCTAAGAAGATTGTAAATTCACCCTCCTAGGATTTGATCCCTTGATTGTTGGGTTATGTAGATTCTAAGCATAAACTAATGTAAGATGGTTTTAGTGTGTTATAGATCAGATATATGCTTTGAGGATTTATCCCTCCTTCAAATATCCAAGCTAGAAGCTTGATATCTAGCTTCTTCTTCCTCCTCTCAGGATGACAACTGCTGCATACACAATAGCTGGAAAAAATGTGTTGTTTGGGAGGGAGAGGTTGATGCATGCTGAAAAATATGTCTATTCAGCTCAAGAATGATGGAAACAGTAAGTACAAAGTGAGGGGAAGATCCCTCACAGGATTTCCAGCTGAAGTATTGGAAACTTCCCTCCTCCAATGGATCTACAGGACTAGACTATGAAATCCTTGATGGGACTACTGTTGCATGGAGGTATGATATGTTTTGCCTAATGCTTGATATGGATTTGAAGCACTAGAAGGCTGATCTTGAAGCTCAAGGTGCAAGGATGAATCCTCCACTAGTTCCTCAACTAAAATACTGAAGGACAACCTCCTACTCTCAAACCCTAATGCAGGAATGCATAATTTCTGAGGATGTATGGCCTGTAGAGAGTAGGAACAATGTGGCACCAATGCCTGATGATGAATGGCAGCTTAGAATAACCTTCTCAGAGTAGGCATTTGAAGCCCCCCATGGGTAAGGGTGGGATTTCTGCTCGGAAACACGTTTTGCTAAACATCACTACAGACTTAGCTAAATAACATAAGCATGCTTAGAAACATCAAATGAAAAATATAGATCTAAGCATATCTCAAATAAATAATACAAATCCTACATCTAATGCTTCCTTCATCTTCATTATATATATTGTGAGCCTTCCCATGCCTTGGCCCACCTCATAACTATGTTGTAGATGTGGACGTAGGTCTCCATGTTGACTGCACTGTCTCTCCATGATCTCCATGATCTATGCATTAAATGTTCACCCACTCTATCATGTGTGCACTAATGCACCACTTCCTCAATCATCTCATCATTTATTGCTCTATGATCTTACTTTGATTCCTCCTAGATCTTATTTGACTCTTTCATCTCTCCATGTTCTTTCTTATAAATCATGTTTGATCCCCACTCTTTGATTCATTAATAAGCTTCTCCATTATTCCATGATCTAGGTTTACTAGATAATTAACCATGTTCACACTCTTAGGAGTGGATTTATTCATCTTAAGGGGTTATGGGTCCCTCCACCCATTTATTTACTTAGTTAAGAAAAATAAGTAAGAACTTTAATATTCCAATAAACAGATGTAAAATTTGGTTGTTACAGTCATCCCCACCAAAATGTTTCTTGTCCTCAAGAAACTGTAAAATTAGATGCCCCAGCCATCTATCTCCTTCCAAATGGCATCCTCACAAAGAATTCCTCCCCATCTACTACAATGTGTTATGCATGTCCATACCCCAAGTTTCCTCTCTAGAATGTCTAGAGTGACCTCCAACTGTGTAGTTAGATGTCCCTCATCCTCAATGAAGTACCAAGTGACAACCATATTTTTCCCAACATCATCATCAATACATGAGATACATGAAATTAATTGGTTCAATCCACAAAAGGAAAGCCCCAATTCAAAAAAAAATTATCCATCCTATGCTTCATGAAGTAGACTATGTCTCTCCATGCTTTCATCTTTATCCCCGTTGGCCTTGTTGGATCCAATCATAATCCCAACATTGTGAAAATTAATAAGTAGAGACATATGGGTAGACATGGAAGATGTAAAACCATATTCTCCCAATAGAAGCCATTGCAGCAAAGCTTCTTGCTGCCACACCATACCATCATCATACCAAGTGGGTTGGCCATATTCTCTCAAGAGGAGCCAATGCAACAATGCATATTTCTACCCCACCACATCATCATCATACCAAGTATGGTGTTCATACTCTCCCAATAAGATCCATCTAAGGAATGCCTCTTGATGCCATCCTCCATCATTACCATGCAAAGTAGGGGAGTATGTCAATCCAAACTCTCCCAAGAGTAACCATAGAAAAAAGATCTCTTGCTGCCTCTTCACATCATCATGTGAATCATGGAGAAAAAACATAATAACTGACATGTGGAATGTCATGTCATCCCAATACAAAAAAAACTCCATCATTAGACATCATGAGAGTGTTATTCCATGTTCCAAACAATACAAAACACAAGGACATGGGAGATGTCATGTGATGGCCAAATTATCTCAACAAAAACCAAAGTAACCATGCCTTCTTCTGTTGCATTATGTCATTGATATTTAAGGCATGAGTTAAAGAAATATGAGCCATTGGGTAGTAACCATACTCACCCAAGAGCAGCCAGTGCAACCATTCCTCCTCCTTCATTACATCAGTGTTGTGTAAGGCATGGATCATGGAAATGTGTGTTGTTGGGTAGTAACCATACTCACCCAAGAGCAACCAGCGCATCCAAACTTCTTGCTGGCCTATATCATAGCTCTGTAAGTGGCCTTGAAACCTCTTGCTCCACATCAACATCCATTCATCCCAATGTGGGTGATGGATCTCATTCTACAAAAACTTGGTATCCTCCCATTGTAAGACACCAACCTCCCCAAACTGTTGAAGATATTTTCACTCCATGATATGTTGAAGTGCACCTCCCATGAGATCCTCTCATCGTTGGCCCTCAAAAACCCATAAGGTTATGAATATACTATAGGTAGAGGTTTCTCTTTGAGCTATGAGGTTCTCATTGAGAAAGAGTCATCTTGAAAAGGAAAAATATTTCCCTTCTCAATATTTCTACCATCTATCATATGTCTCTCTAATGCTTCATGAGTGAAGCTACCATTGGAATGATCCAACAATAAATGGGTCCTCTTCTCATCACTTCTGCTCATGGACAATGGTGTCGATATCCATGATGATGTATCTATTTCCTCAAGGCAAGGCATAATGCTAAACTCATAGCCCTGCATTGTACATAGGATTATGCTCATCCCATATTCTGAAACTCCACACTTCAACTCAAAGGGTTGGGTGTAGCTCAAAAATTAAAAAATGGGATAGCTCTTCATCTTTTCCTTGATTAGATCAAGGGTCCTCTGTGCAGTGATGGGTTGCTGCCTCAAATCAACATGTTTCTTTAATCCTTGCTTATGCAATGGCCCTGATGGCATGTCCCCACAATCTTAAATAAGAGGTACTGAAACAATATGGGATGGAAGTGATTTCAAACCTTGGATCAACTTATGTTTGGGAACATCTTGCAAGACTACAAGATTTCCTTCAGCCATGGAAATGGTCTCTCCAACTTCTAGTAAGAGTGATGGTTGCTCTTCTATAAATGTACCAGTGCTGGAATCTACCTCCTCTTCCTCATGCATCTCCTAAATCATTCATGGGACTCCATATGTCAAGAGCTTAATACTACCTTGCATACATGTAAGTTTCTCTCCTCCTGATACAAGTACTTCTGCAACTGGTGGTGAATGTAGTGACTCTTTGTCTAGATTGACAAGAATGACATTCTCCCTTGGCTTCTTAGGAAGTGTCTCTTTGTAAAATATCTATAGTTCTCTCCTATCAAACTCCTTCCTTACTCTTTGAAATAAGTCTGAATATTTATTCACCCTTGCATGCTCCATGTGACCAAACCACCATTCATTTGCCTCACCTTGAAGGTGAAGAGATGTAATCTGAACAACCTCTTTCTCAACTACAGGGTGTAGCCTGAAGAATACATCTAAATCTTTCCCCCAAGCCTTTGTAGTGCTTGAGGAAGATCCATCAAATGTAGGAAAATAGAATCTATTATGCCTCTTTCTTCTATTACTGATGTAGGATCTATGTTCTTCCTTGAGTTGGAAAAACTTCTCGAGACTTAGATTCTCCTTGAATGATCTATATTGTGCTTTGTACTCTTCAAGATATAGACTTCGAGTCTCATGAGTTTCAGGCTCCAAATTACTTCTATCTCCATACCATTCACTTTCGTCTTCAAATAAATTGGGCATTGTATATCTTTGAGGAGCTCTATGCTTCTCTGGTATTATTTTATGTTGTTAAGAAGTACTGGGACCTTCTTCATTTTGAAACCTTCTTGAGGTTTATTTTTTCCAATCTCTCCTTATTTCATTGATATCCTTGGAGAGATCCTTCATATTTCTAAAGAGAGACGCAGAAAAAATTAATCCCTCCATTATTTACAGATCTCTACTATCTTCTTTTCATGTGATGTCAAGAATTTCCACAAGCTAAGCTAAAGATCATGCTCTGATACCACTGTAATATCCCTAAAGTGAGAATGCAATAATACACAAACACAATATTTGTAACAACATATTATGTACACATCAGTTATGAACAACACATAAATATCCAAAATAGGTGAGCCATTTTATTACATAGGAGATGAATAAAAGATACAACGGTGCATAAAATAGAAGCACTCAAGCCAAAGAAATGGCCTAGATGACTGTAAAATCATGCCAAAGCAAAAACTGTGTAACTGGAGTTGCTAGAATTTGTATACTACATTGTCCCTTCAACTAATGATGGTCTTATAGCTGCTGGCTGAAAGGGAAAGTCTATATATATGGTTCTTTGGAGCTCTGACGGTGCCAATATTGAATATCTGGGCACTATGATGGAAACCCAAGATAAACCGAAAAGGAAATCCAGATCTAAGAATATCATAAATTCACCCTCCTAGGGTTTGATCCCTTGACTATTGGGTTATGCATATCTAAAGCATAAAATTATGTAATATGGCTGCAGTGTGTTATAGATCACATCTATTCTTTGAGGGTTGATCCCTCCTTCATATATCCAAGCTAGAAGCTTGAGATGTAGCTTCTTCTTCCTCCTCTAAAGATGACAATTGTTGCATACACAACAAATAGAAAATTTTCCCTGTCTGGGAGGGAGAGGCTGATTCCTATTGCAAAATATGTCTATTAATATCAAGAATGATTGAAACAGTAAGTACAAAGTGAGGGGAAGATCCCTCACATAATTTCCAACTAAAGTACTGGAAACTTCCCTCCTCCAATGGATCTACAATTCTAAACTGCGCAATCCTTGATGGGACTACTACTGCATGGAGGTATGATATGTTTGGCCTAATGCTTGATATGGATTGAAAGCACTAGAAGTCTGATCTTGAAGCTCAAGGTGCAAGGATTAATCCTCCATGGGTTCCTCAGCTGAAATATTGAATGACAACCTCCTCATCTAAAACCCTAATGCAGGAATGCGTAATTCCTGAAGATGTATGGGCTACAGAGAGTAGGAACAATGTGGCACCAATGCCTGATGATGAATGGTAGCTTAGAATAGCCTTCCTAGAGTAGGCACTCAAAGTCCCCCATGCGTAAGGGTGGGATTTATGCTCGGAAACACCCTGTGCTAAACAACATTGCAAACTTAGATAAACAGCATAAGCGTGCATAGAAATATCAAATGAAAAATCTATATCTAAACAGATCTCAAATCAACAATACAAGTCTGCCTCTAATTTTTCCTTCATCTTCACTGTATTGACTATGAGCCTTCCCATGCCTTGGCCCACCTCATAACTGCATTTCACATGTGGACATAGGTCTCCATGTTGACTGCGTTGTCTCTCTGTGATCTCCATGATCTCTACATTAAGTTTTCACCCTCTCCATCATGTGTGCACTAATGCACCACTTCCTCTATCATCTCATAATTTATTGCTCTATGATCTTAATTTGATTCCTCCTAGATCTTATTTTACTCCTTCATCTCTCCATGTTATTTCTTATTAATGATGTTTGATCCCCACTCTTTGATTCATTAATAAGCTTCTCCACTATTCCATGATGTAGGTTTACTAGCTAATTAACCATGTTCACACTCTTAGGAGTGGATTTATTAATCTTAAGGGGTTATGGCTCCCTCCACCCATTTATTTACTTAGTTAAGAAAAATAAGTAAGAACTCTAATATTCCAATAAACAGATGTAAAATTTGGAATATTACATTCCTGATGTGGAATCTCCTTCCATGTTGTAATGTGTAGCTGGATATGCTCTCTACGGTCACTTTCACCATCATATTTCTTCTGCATTTCTGTTTCCACTTGTCCAAAATTTATCCACATTAATCTTCTACATACCTATCAATCTCCTATATTGTTCTTGTGTGTGCCCCGCCATCTAGGAGGGGTAGACCTCAGGGTTGTATCAAAAGCTGACAATATTTGATCTTCTAGTACCCACTCTTCATAATCATTAAGAAAAATTTCTATATTTCCCAAACCATCATAATAAATCAGGTTACATACCTCGGATTTCATATAGTGAACTACCTTCATTATTCCTGCACAACGCTTTGTGGATATTTGATGCAATCTGTTCTGCCAATTCTCCAATTCTTCTTATGAACTGATGTGCAGGTACTATCATGATCCCGACTTAACTTTGTATATGCAGTATGTTTAATATAATATTCTTCCTTGGCTATCAATTGATAGATGTTATCAATGTATGTTGCGATGTATTCTTCTTTGATTGGATATGCATATCTTACTCCTTTGGATGGATGTAAAGTAACAATCACCCTCATATTTTTTTCCTTCAAATATCATTTGTCTCTTCCTCAGATTGATTATTTCCATATTTTCCTTTTCCCAATCAATTCCAAGAAAAGCAGGGTAAGGATTACTATCATCAAAAATTTCTATTACTTCAAAATCAACAACAGTGCAAACTCCATCAATATCTACTATGACATCTGATAGTCTTCCCATAGGAAAGATATTTTGTTGATTTGAAAATCTTAACTGAATATTTGACCATTGTAGGTTTGGATTACCCATTTTTTCCCATGTCTACTTTGTTAAGACATTAGCATCAAAGCCCAAATCCATAATAACCTGATCCATTTCATATTCTCCTATATGTGCACCAAGTCTCATTTCGTTTCTAGTTCTCTTCTGTCAATGTACATTATAACTACACACATCTCACTCCACGGTGTTTCTTTTTATGCGCAAGAATATATCAATTCTTGAATCCCTTCTACAGCCTTTTTATCTCTTAATAACTTAGAACAAGTTTGTAGAAAATATTTCAACATATTTGCTTGATCTGCTAAACTTTGTTGCAAATCTTGATCCCCCGTCATTGCTTGGTTTTGTGTCAGAACTAATGTCATGTTTTAGTTATTAGGCCCTAGTTGTGCAATAGAAGTCTAAGCTCCTACATCCATAAAACTTATTTTCGCTTCCATAAACACTTTCTTTTATTTTTTAACATAAAAAGCAAGAGTTTTCTCTGGATTATTTCTAACACATGCACCTAGATTTTCAAATTCCTTCTTTCCATTGTTTTTTTCATTTCCAGTCATAGCTCCACTTCTAGTGACAATGTTAACAAAATTTTAATTGGTTCTCTTTTCATTCTTTATCATATGGATGTTCTGTGTGGGTTGTTGGTTTCTTTTCTCTTGCATTTTTTCCATAAGCACAGGACAACCTTCAATTACATTATCAAAGGATTTTCAGTACTTAAGTTTCATAATAGGATTCTAGAAATATCTTGCAAAAAAACCAGCCTGACCGCAATACCAAATGATGTGGAATCATCCTTGACCAAGTCCACCTCCTTGACCTCTTCCTTGATAACCTCCTCTACCACCACGTTGTCCACTACCCTCATGTGCACACTCCTCTGCTTGCATTCTGTAAGCATGAGCATTGTGCTCCATCATTAGATCATAACTTTGTCAACTATTATCATCATGTCCTACTAACTTACAAAATTTGCAAAACAGGTTCCTTTCAGACTGCACATATTTATGCAACACATGAAATTCTTCAAAGTGATGTTGGCCTCTCATCCTGCATATCTCACACCATAGGCTGGATCCTACATTCAAGGGATTAGGTGTTCCACTAGCCATGTAATCTCTGAAAATAGCGCATTTTTTTTTAGAATGGCACTCTGATTTGCATTTTGTACACCACACTTCTTTTCTAATGTCTTTTACCTTTTTGATGTCCTACAATTGCAAGGTCAGGTTTTCCAATTGACTCTAAATCTATCAGTGAAGCTTCCAACTTGATTGCAATTTCCAAAGCTTCAACTTGAGTTGTATCTTCTGTTTCATTAACGACAACCTGATATGTAGTAATAACACAGTTATAAACCATTGTTTATGCTGATCTGGGGTATATTTAAGTTCACTTGATACGATAACACCTTAAACCTTTGATCAAGCTCCCAACAAGACTCATTGACTTTCTGTTTGATATCCTTTAACTCAGTAATGCATTGTGATTAAGACTTTGGATTCTTGAACTATTGTATCATCGCTTTCTTAATATATGAAAATGTACCATTATGAGTGGTCAAATACTTCATGTACCATGTCAGCCTTCTATCTCGTAGCATCATGGTGAGTTGCACCTTCGTTACATCATTGTCATTGATCTACTTTGTTGTCCATACATCTTTGGCTAGAAACCAAAATTGTTCTAGCTCCTATGATCGAGTTTCTCTGAAAACAGGTAGCTTAATGTCATCAACCATACACCTTTTTTGGGTGTAATGGGGAGGGGGATGGGGGTGGGGGGTAGGAGGGGTAGGGGGAGTAGGGAGACCACCAACACCCTGACTATTACTAGATTTTGGACTTGGATAACTCTCATACTAGAAAGGGGTATACTGCGAAGTTTCTTGGGATTTTCTGGGTAGTTTTCTTCTTTTTCACCTTCAGATTCACTCATCATAGGACTATAAAAAGTCTCTTTGAAGGTGTTAATAACTTCTTCATGATATATTTTTATGGTATCTACTCTATACCTTTTTTCACTTCGCGTTGTACTGACTTCTTGCTCGGATTTACTTCTTCCTTCATTAAACTAAAAATCTGATTGCATACATAAAACTCTCTTTTCACATGAAAGTTGTTGGAAATATTGTCATTGATGGAAAAGATACAAATAGGAGCAACACCAGAATCATCGATTATAAGTTAAAGGAGCAGATCAGGCATTGTGCAACATAGAGGCAAAGGAGCATCAATAGAATTATAACCTAAAGAAGAGGCAAAAAATGCAACAAAGAGGTAGTGAATGCAACTAAGAAGGCACCAAATCCAGCAACACAGCAGAGGCAGCAAAACAATGAATGCAAAAAAGGAAGAAAAACAATGAATGCAACATAAGGAGCAAATGTAGCAAAGGCAGCAGGGATATAGCAAGGCACCAAAGGCAGCAACGTAATAGAGAAGCAACCAAGACAAGCACAAGAGGAATAACGTGCAGAAACTGGAGTTATAAAGCGGGACAACGTAAGAAAATGTAAAATATACTAAGGCAGAGAAGTCTTTAAATAATTCCAAGTGAAGTAAATGGATGGTCACGATTAGTTTGCAATAACAAAGGCAAGAGATGGACAGATGAGATCAACGTAGGCAAAAGACAAAGAAGAGTCTTGCAAAGATGAGCGGATGGTCGGAATTAGATTGCAAAAAAAAGGCAAGAAATGGATGGATATGATTCATCGTAAGATAAGTGGGGAAGAAATACAATAGAATCGCAAGCAACAACGAGGATCATAGATCTAGGAAAATCAATGGTGATGATCGCATCAGTGGAGATCAAAAGCGCAAATCACAAAGTATTGTGGGTAAGTGTTAAGGCGTCGCAAGGTAAGTTAAATCAGTGGCGATTTGAAGTGAAGAACAGACACGCGGTGGCATAGTGTAATATCGCACATCGCATGAAATAGAATTAACCACTAAGTTAAATAGTTATAAGTTGTAAACTGCAAAATGTGGATGATGACGTGGCAGATGACGTGGCCCCGACCCCACAGACCGCAGGTATTTATGATGACCTGGCAAGGTCACATGGCAGCGTGAAGTGGAAATTATGACCTGGACCTCACCCTCATACCACACATCGCAGTGCTTAAAGGATAGCAATAAGGCGACTGCAAGTTAGGTTAAATATTCTGCAATGCAAAATGAAGGGACACGTGTCGACCCTGCGCAACATTGTATACCACAAGAAATAGTAGGTAACTTCAAAGATATCACAAGGAATGTTATGTTGGTTGTGATGCAGTAAGGTTTATGCGATGCAATGTGATGAAGGGAATCCATGTGGCAGCACCACGCACGAGCACAAATCACATATTGCAAGGTTTAAGGTTTATCGCTAATGGTAGAGTGGGAAACCTACAGGCAAGGATTTGTGATGAGATATGATTAGTCAAGCACTATGGGACTAATAGCATTTTTTTTGTATGTTATACGTGCCATAGTGTAAAGTTTACGTTTTTGACTGCTAATTGTATGTATGTTTAAATATATATGCATTTTGTATTGTTTAAACATATGTATGTTGATTAAAGCCCGAATTTGTAATCTGTCGCGGGTATAAAGGGAGTTGTATGTGGACCATATCCCATAAGTCACAAAGTAATAATCTGAACGCAATTCAAAGGATGAGGAACAAAGGAAGAAAAGTTGTGCGGCAACATGGGCAGATGAAAAGGCTAAACACAAAAGAAAATTCACAAGTAATAAAAGAGAAGGGAATTTATACAACAAAGGTGGAATATAACGACAGAAACAGAAAAGACACAAGACAACAAGCAGAAAAGGACAAATGCACAACAAAGAGAAGAAGATGAAAGGGTTGAGTAAATATGTGATTGTAGCTAAAAGTGCATTATTTATTTTTATATTCTGGTTTTCAAGCTTCTGTGGTTATCAATTGATGAAGAAGAATTTGGATTTTTCACAGTGTCAAAGAATATATGTGACGTTTCGAATCTCCATGGAGATCCATCTTCAGGACGATTGAATGAAGAAATGAAAGAAGGACTTAGGTCAAATTTATAGAAAGGAAATTTTTAAAATTTCCTTTCTATAAATTTGAACTAAGTCCTTCTTTCATTTCTTCATTCAATCGTCCTGAAGATGGATCTCCATGGAGATTCGAAACTTCACATATATTCTCTGACATTGTGGAAAATTCAGATTCTTATTCATCTATTTTTATATTATTTGTGATGCAAAGGCAAGTCTAAGTAGGCAAAGAAAAACTCCACTGTAATACTGAAATGTGTACATACTATTATGTTATTCTGAATGTGCTGGGAAAGAAAATGAGAAGGTGGAAGGCAAAGAGTCATACCTGTTCATTTAATATTCCCATATGGAATGAAAACAGTTATTAGGTGATATCTATAAATGATGTTACTATCATATTCATAGATAGGTTAGAGAGTGGAAGAATAAGAAGAAGAGAGAGTAGATAGAGAAGTTGTGTAGATCCAGAGATGATATAAGACAAATATGAAGGCTGGAGGACATGAGTGAAGATGGAATAGAACAGAGCTGATATCTAGGAAAATTAGCATGTGTTTTCATTGTAATGTGAGGAAGTTGGTGCTTCCATATCAAGTTGTGGCTTGATAGATGTCCAATTTACCTGGCAGAGGTAGGAGCCTCTTGTGGGTTGTAGCCTACAGAATAGAGATGGGAGTTGGAGCTTCCTTGCAAGTTGTAGCTTGTGGAATTGAGGTAGTAGCCTCCTATAGGTTGGAGCCTACAGAAAATCAATGGTGAGAGGGATTTGGAGCTTGCCTTTGCATCACAACAATAATAAGATGTGGCTTTCTCCCTTATGGATTTCCACTTATATCTGTTGTCTATGTGCATGATAATTATGTGCTGCTATTCTGTATTTAATCTGGTTTCTACCTGTTGCTCACTTATTAAGATTGATTTTCCATTGTACATTAAGCTGATAATGAAATGAAGGTGTAAATAAGTATAAAGAAAGTTTAAAATTCCATGAATGCATTAAACCGATTCAACTCCCCTCAGCTTTAACCGCATCAAATAATTGGTATCGCAGGCAAGTTCTTTTTCAAGACGCTTTAATTAATCGGAAGGAGATCCTAGGTCCCCAAGATGGCTAGCCTAGAAGGATGCTCAACAAATAAAGCCCCATTTTTTACTGGCACAAACTATGCTTTCTGGAAAATAAGAATGGGGACATACATAATGTCTCTAGGAATAGAAGTTTGGGCTGTTGTGGAAGAAGAATATGCTCCAAAGGATACTGACACAGATAAAGATGCCAAACAAAATTTCAAAGCCAATGCAAAAGCCATGAATGCACTTTTGAGCGATCTGTGTGAGTCTGAATTTATCAAGGTAATGCACAATGTGACTGCCAAAGAAATTTGGGATACATTGGAAAGTATCCATGAGGGAGATAAAAAGGTGAAGGCGGCCAAACTGCAAGCCTATAGAGCTCAGTTTGAAAATGTAAAAATGAATGAAGAAGAATATGTAGCTAGCTTTTTCTTAAAGGTTGCATAATTTGTGAATAACATGAAAGCTCTAGGAGAAACCATTAAAGAATGTGTAATTGTAGAAAATATATTGAGATATTTACCATCCAGGTTTAACCCTATGGTTTCTACCATAGAAGAAACAACTAACCGGGAAACATTGACCATGAACCAATTGCTTGGAAACTTGATGGCCTATGAGATGAGACTTCCAAAAGGGAAGTCAAATGTGAGGGAGGCATCCTTTAAGGCAGCTAAGTGCAAAGAAGAAAAGGAAGATACTTTCTCCTGCTCTAATGAAGAAGAGGCCAAATTTGTCAGAAGATTAGATAGAGGCACATGTAAGTATAAAGGTAAACTTCCATTTAAATAATTTAACTATGGAATATTGGGGCACTATGCATCTAAATGTCCTCATAAGAAAATGGAGAATCAGTCAAGAGGTAAAGAGAAAACCAATTTCAGCAACATGCCGAAAGGGAAAATATTTAATCGAAGATCTTTCTATGTTCAACAAGACATCAGTGCATCTAAGAGCTCATATGACTTCCCCAATGAAGAGGGAACATCAGAATTCATTCTAATGGCCAGGGATGTGCGTGAGGAAGATCTCCTGGAATTTGAAGACGAAGGTGAGGTAGATCTTGAGGGGGAGCTAATTAGTGCCCTGAAGGAAATAGAAAGAATTAAACTCAAGTGCAGAAAACAGAAATACATTCTCCTGAAATATGTAAAAGAAGAACCAAATTTGGAAAAACTCATTCAGTTGAAAGTAGAACTTGAAGAAGCCAAGAAGGTGGAAGACATTCAACTAAATCAAATTAAAAATAAAATTCAGGAGCAAGAGAAATTGGAAGCAGAAGTAGTATGCCTAAGAAAGAAATTAGAAAATGACCAAAAGGAATTATCTATGAACACTCCACGAATGACGAGCTCTGAATAGTTGGATAAAATACTAAATGCTCAAATATCTCCTCTCATAAAGGCTGGGATAGGTTATGAAGGAGAAACTAGCAAATCCAAGGTAGAAGATAACAAGCATATCATTTTTGTAAAAGTTGTAAAGGATAGTGAAGCAGAAAAGAGGGAATCCATAGAATTAGAAGACAAAAAGACCATGATATATAATGAATCAAACAGAAACAAGAAACAACCTCAAGTGACAAAGAATAAATGAAGATACAGTCAATTGCAAAAGACTCATATGCTTCTAAGGATGAATTGAACAAATTTGGAAGATGTCAAAGGAGGTTTCTTCCTCCTGTGAGAATTTTCACTTGCTTTGCCTGCCACAGACTTGGACATATCGTGGCATATTGTAAGATAAAGCAAATCAAGTCCAACCAGCAAAAGATGCAACAACCGAAAAGTTTACCTCAAATTACTCTCTCTGCTAGAGACAAATGCTACTTCCATGGGTATTGTTTTTATTGTAAGGGGTTCGGTCATAAAGCCATGGAGTGCAGAATGTATGGACAGAGACTGGTGTATGGAAACTCAAGGAGAATTATGAACAATGGATAATTCACTTGTATACATAATCCATTCAGAAATATAATCAAATGCTTTGGCTGCCATAAAATCGGGCACAAGTCTCACAAATGTCCTCTCAAAGACTGTGGTCCATATCCTTAGGAAAGTTACCAAACAAATAGCAGCATGCAGTGGAAAATGAAGCTGAATAAGTGTGATCTGGTTCTAATAGCTCAAGATCAGAAAAGCCAATGGTATGTGGACAGTGGATGCTCAAAGCATATGATTGGAAAGCGAAGCAAGTTTATAACCTTTGATGAAAAGAAATCTGTAAATGTAACATTCAGCAATGATAAAGCAAGGAAAATCAAAGGAAAAGGCTCAGTGAGTCTGAATAATGGAAGAGGAGAGGCTCAAGATGTACTATTTGTGGACGGGTTGAAAGCCAATATGCTAAGCGTCAGTCAAATGTGTGATAAAGGCTGTGAGGTCCTTTTCAGAGCCCAAGATTGTGAAGTAAGGTCTATCACCTCACGAAATACTTTGATCAAAGGTGTTCGAACAGAAAGTAATGTCTATATAGTAGAAGAAGAGAATGAAGCATGCCACATAAGAAAACTTGATGAATCATGGTTATGACATAGAATATTGGGACATCTAAACTTTGACCACATCATCAGTCTGAGCAAGAAGAATGCTGTCAGAGATATGCCTGCAATAAAGAAGCCTCCAATACCATATGTAAATCCTTCCAAATAGGCAAGCAAACCCATACATCATTCAAGGCCAAAGATCAACTATCTACAAGTAGGCCACTTCAACTTGTACACATGGACCTGTGCAGACCTTCAAGAACTAATGCACTGGGTGGAGAATATTATTTCATGCTAATAATAGATGATTTTACCAGATTTACGTGGGTGGCATTTCTCAAATATAAATCTGAAGCGTTTGAGAAATTCAAGATCTTCAAGGCACTGGTAGAAAATCAAACATGATGCAAGCTAAAATACATCAAGTCATATAGATGAGGTGAATTCATGGACTATGATTTTGCTGACCTATGCAATGAATATGGGATAAAACAATAGTTTTCAATTGCAGGTACACCTCAACAGAATGGAGCGGCAGAGAGGCAAAATATTTCAACCCAACAGATTACCAGAGCCATGATGCAAGAAAGTAACATTCCCCAAACCTACTGGGCAGAAGCAGTACACAAAACTGTTCACATTCTTAACAAAGCTCATCTAAGACCAAATTGTGACAAGACTGCATACAAATTATGACATGGGAAATCAGCATCAATCAAGCACTTTAGAGTCTTTGGCAACAAGTGTTTCATAAAAAATAATGATGAAAAAATGGGGAAGTTTGATGCAAGAGCTGATGAAGGAATATTTTTGGGATATGCATCCAAGAGTAAGGGTTATAGGTGCTACAACAAAATACTGCATAAAATTGTGGAAAGCATTGATGTGAGATTCAACGAAGATCTACCAAACAGAACAAGAAGCACAAGCTGCGCCAATCCTCCAGATGATCATGAAGTTGAGAACCAAGATAATGATGAACAGAGTAAGACAACATAAAATACTGAATTAAACTCAACAGGTCCCTCAAGACACACTCAGAAGAACCATCTATAAAATCAAATCATTGGGGACAAGAGTGCAGGAGTCCAAACTAGAAGACAACTACCTGAACAGACAGAGGAAGTATACCTGGCCATGTTGTTACAAATAGAACCAAAGAAGTTCGAAGAAGCCAGCAAAGAAAAAAATGGGTAAATGCTATGAATGAAGAACTAGACCAAATTGAGAAGAACAATACATGGGAGTTAATGCCAAGACCCACTGGGAAAAATGTCATTGGCACAAAATAAATATTCAAGAATAAGATGAATGAACAAGGGCGGGTAATAAAAAATGAAGCCAAACTTCTATGCAATGGATATTATCAAATCAAAGGACTTGATTATGATGAAACCTTTTCCCCTGTAGCAAGAATGGAAGCAATCAGAATGTTTTTGGCCTTTGCATGCTATCATGATTTCAGGGTATATCAAATGGATGTGAAGTCTGCCTTCCTGAATGGAGATCTAGAGGAAGAAGTCTACATGGAACAACCTGAAGGATTCTCCTTAATAGATAAACATGACTATGTGTGCATATTAAATAAAGCCTTATATGGTCTGAAACAAGCTCCACATGCATGGTATTCAAGGCTGGAAAAATACTTACAAAAACAAGGGTTCAAGAAAGGAGGAGTATACAACAATCTGTACATAAAGGCTAATGAAAATGAACTCTTAATTGTAATAGTATATGTAGATGACATCATGTTTGGTAGCAACAAAGATGAGTTAGAAAAAGGATTTGCAGAAGAGATGAAATCAGAATTTGAGATGTCTATGATTGGAGAGCTCACCTTCTATTTAGGACTTCAAATTCTACAAAAGAACATAGGAATATTCATTTCACAAGAAAAATACTTAAGATAAATGTTTAAAAGGTTCCAAATGGAACACTGCAAGCCTGTGCCAACTCCCATGATCATTGGATGCAAACTATGTGTTGATGATGGATCTATATATGTAGATCAAAGACTTTAGAGATCCATGATAGGAAGTCTGTTATACCTAACTGCCTCTAGACCGAACATTATGTTGGCAGTAGGACTTGTGGCAAGATATCAAGCAACACCAAAAAAAATCACTTGCTAGCAATGAAGAGGATATTCAGATATCTGAAAGGAACTTCACATTATGGCCTATGGTATCCAAAAGGAAAATAATTCACATTGATAGCATACCGTGCCAACAACAACCCCCCTTCTTATTTAGTATTTAATACTAAACAAGTGGAGACCCTTAGTTTAAAAAATCCAAAAAATTAAATTAGTGCTTGTTTTCTTTTTCAAATAAAACTTACTATCATTAACTTAAGAAAATTCCTTAGAAAATCTTTAGATAAACTTAAGTTTATGATAGATTAGAATAAAAACTTTCTTTGAAGAAAATATCGCATCCATCACAACAAAAAGTACAAGATATTTTTTGCAAAGCAGAATCTTCTAAATTGCGATAAGCGCGATCCAATAACTATGCATTAAAATATTTTTCGCAAATCGCATATCGCAAAAAGTATATTAACGGACATTTTTCATATGTTATATTTTGCGATATTGTGATGCCGCGATGTTGCGATCCCGCGATGTTACTAATTGTGATTTGCGTAAATTGTGATTTGCGAAAGTTGCTATGATTTCGATTTGCGAAATTTTTTATTTTCGATATTGCGATTTTGCGATATTGCAAAGCAAATCGCATATCGCAGTATCACACATTCGTAAAGCTCGTTGTATGAAGAAAATCTTTCCATAAATCGATATCCGTTATGCGCCTTAATGTCAATTTAATGAATGGATTGTCAATTATTAATGAAAAGGATTTTGTTTTGATCGAAGGGTTATTTCATGATTAAATAATATATTTCATACGCCTTCAGCATTTAAAACTATCCCGTCACCTTTCTCATATCATTATTCTCACTTAATTCGTAAAACTGTAGGCGCAAAGAACAGGATACTATACAAAGCAATATTCAGAGCATTATGGGAAAGAAAGAGAAAGCTCCGAATTCTGGAAAGAAAGAGAAAGTTCCAAGTTCCAAGTTCTGAAAATAAAGAGATGGCATCCTTGTACGCGGACACTGCTTGCAACAAAGACGCTGGCATCACCACTTGGGAGGGTATGTTTAATTTACTTGAAGAAGAAAACCCAAGAGTAATGGATGTTTCGGCTACTGCGGGCTTAAGTAATTCCTCTGAAGCATCTCTTACAGAGCTGGCTTGTTCATTTTTACATCGGGTAGCAGCAAGACCAAGAATTCTTCCATATACAGACATGGTAAAATGGGTGCTGGATAGCACTGATATTATGGACAGACAGTTCAAAACCCAAGGTCAAGAGCTCATCGGTTCATTCACTCCAGAAGATTTGAGGCTTATGTATCATTTTCCAGAGCCTCAGGCAACTTACAACAAACAATTTATGGAGAAATTTTCCAAGGAAAATGCAAACTTAGCGGAATTCACAAAAGAATGGTCCAGAAGAGATGAACCACTGAAGAAAGATAAACACGGTATGTACAGTACCGGTTCACTCACTTCTCCATATTGTTTTGCTGCTGCTATGTTATGTAGGCTTTTTGGAAAGCCTGACATTAATAAGTTTTTGCCTGAATGGCTTCCCCTATTGAATGCTGCTGTTAACGCTACCATTGTGGACTGGGCTAAAATATTGTCTGATAACTTAGCCACGGCTATTTTCAATTACCATTCTAAACGAACTGTCTCTCAGAGGATTTATCCTCCTTTTTATCTATCTGCCTATGTTATGGATTCAATCTGCTTTGTTTCTAAGTTCCCTTTAATGGGTTGGCAATGGACAATTCAGGATCCCCTGCCCATCCATGTTTATCACAAATAATTGTGGGAGTCAAAATTCATTCCTCATTTTTACAAGATTTGCCATGGCATAATGTTGCCACTGTATAGAGTGTTGTATAATAAGGATGCTCCAAGGTTGTCTCCTGAAGCAGAAGTAGACATTCTCCCTGTCGCAAGATGGTTTGGAGAAGAATTGTTTACTTATGTGAGGGTTTTTGGGAGCTTTGCTTCTCCTCATGTTTTGCCCAAGTATGTTCCGGATAAACTCATAGCTCGGGAAATTGCATATCAAACCTGTGGAGACGGAGGTTTGACAAAAGAATTAAAGGATAAAAAGAAAGCCATCTGGCCACAATTTCCTGTGTCCTGCGGAGCATTTTCATTATTTGATGTTGGTCATGCATTTAAGGAAGTAAGCAATGTTACATGTTTAAAATTGTTTAAGTTTCCGAGAAGGCTATTTGATCCATATGGTATTGTCAAGGATTTCACCACTGTAGTCAAAGTGAGAGTATTTTCTGGAGAAGAAGATCTTTTTGATGATATGTTTCAAGAAAAATGTTCATTTAAAGAAATTTTGCATTTAGCTCAAACACGGTTCTCCCCAGAAGAATTTCAAGAGTTTAAAGTATACAGAGAAAGAAGATTGACCACTATTCCTTTGGATAATTTGCGCTTGGAACCCGCAAGGGAACCAACTCCTAGTGTCAGTCTCAGTGGCAGCTCAGATTCAGAAAGGTCTAAGTCAAAGTCTGACAAAGAAATTTCTGAACATTCTAAAAAATCTGATCAGGATAAAAGTGAAGGCTCAGTGAAGGATACAACTCAATCAAAAGAGCTCTCACAACAACAGACTTCAACTACTCCACAGTTGAATCTTCCACCTCTTAATGTACAACAACCATCCATCAGCACTCAGTTAGATAAAGAATGGGAATCATTTAATGATTTGATTAATGTTGAAGGACAGAACATACAAACTCCTGTACAGACAGCAAAAGGTTTGATTACAGAAATAAGTGGCAATGTCACAGAAAAAGAACATATACCCATTACTCCTTCCTCCGAGCTTGTACTTAAAATAGAGGAAATTCCTCCTCTGGATATATTTTATAGCCCTCAACATAAAGCAGTAGTAAGGAAGCAAAGAAAGAAGAGAAAATTAGAAAGTGCGCTCTCTACTGATGTAGAACAATTGGATGTTTTATGGAAAGATCCTACTACGGATCCCACTGAAAATCTTACTAAATTATCTCAGATTACAGGAGCTTATGCCTCCGCAACTATTGACAAAGCATCTGAGGTACGACTGTTATTAAATGAAAAAGAGGATCAAATACAATTTCTGCGACAACAATTGCAACAAGCACATGCCAACAGTGAAGCACAGAGACAATTTGAAAAGTTACAGCAAGAGTTTTAGCAAATGCAAATCGGGTATCAGAAAAGCTTGGCCAAGAAAGAGAAACAAATACAAATTATGCAAGAAATGCATAAAGAAGACCCCAAGCTTACAGAGTTCATCTCAGAATCTATTTCTTTGAATAATCAACTACTGCAACAACAAGATATATTATGCCAAAAGATTTCACAATGGAACTCTTTTTGTCAAGAAAGTGATAAAATCACTAATCATGTCATAGAATTACGACATGATTATGATTTAACTAATGAAAGAGTTACTAATTATTTGGCATGGAAAAAGACAGAGGAAGGAAAAAGAGTAGGAGCACCAATTATCAATGACAACCATAAAGAAATGCTCTTCAATAAATGGGATGCACAGATCAGAGAGGCAGAAAAAGCAGCAGAGGAAGTAGCTACAGCGGCGAGCAAAATTACTGATTGTGTAAATGAGAATTTGCACAAAGTTAATTTTATTTCAGAAACTGTTCCAGGATATCTACCACAAGCCCAGCAATTGCAAACAGAGTGGAAACAGAAAACTGAGGAAAAGGAAAAATCAATCCAAGAATTGACTAAGTTAAATTGGGATTCTTACTGGACATATCTAGTAAAACCACACAGTCAATGCAGTGCTCTTAGTTGCATCATTAATTCTGCTGAGAAGATCGCGCCAACACTTGCCGATTCCGTCTTTTCAGGACAATTAAAATCTGAAGTCGGCCAGCCTCCTCTTCTCAAATCAATGCTGGATGCTTGCAAATTCAAAGACCAAAGTCATAAGTAGTTAGTTGTTAATTTTAATTTTAGATTTAGTGTTAGTTTTACTTATTTTCTACCTAGAAAAATGACGGTCATTTAAACCGAATCCTAAATTTTTGTAATAAACTATAACTAGATTTAGTTAGTAGTATTTAAACCCTTCTCATGCATTTAGAGAAGGGTCCAGAAATTTGTCAAAAACTTATCCTCAGAACATGCACTTCTGCACCCTCGGAGGAGGTTTTGATGAATGAATGGAATGAGATTTATTGATATCTGTGTCTAATATCTGCTACTGATGTTGCATTTCTGTACTCTTAGTAGATGTTGGATTAGGAAGAGATAAATCATTATTGCTTCTAGCTCATGAGTAGAACCAGTTATAAATGGTACTTTTATCTCTTAACTATTTCTGCTTCTGTGTTAAAGTAATATTTATATTCATTTGTTTATATATTGATGCTTGAATGCTTAAGTTATCATTTGACACTTTTGTACGGTGATAACTATTTATTTATGCTTAGTGTATGAATAGCTTATTATGCGATATGTTTTTCATAACTGTTTCATCTAACTTTTTATATGAAATGGTTTATCTTTATTGAATTCTTTTCTTACAACAGTTGAATAATATTTATTATTAGTTGTTATTCGAAATTATTTTAGATCGCATAAAGAATATTACATCCCGGGTTTAGTTTAGAATTAGATATTTCTGTTTAAATTAGAATACAATTTGCATACGATTAGATTAGAAATAGAATAAAAGCATACCACTTAGGAGCCTTTTTAGAAAGGAAATATCTATTCTCAACACACACATACACATTGGGAAACTGGTCCCATTATCCCCAGTCGGACCCACTACACCAAACGGAAAAGGAGCTGCTAACCAAGGTCCGGACCGGGTGGGTATCCCCCTTGTTGTAGACCCGATTTTCGAGGCTTCAACATATTTGGCGCTAGAAGGAGGGCCACGAACTATGAATGGCAAGTAAATATAAATCTAAATACCATTCTGAGAGTAAATCACCCTCACCATCTCCCCCGACTTCTCCATCGCACTCAGAAATTTTAAATCTAGAGCCAGAAGTCGAAAGAAGAACAAACACTGCTACAAACCCTGACTTTTCAGAAGAATCTGCTATTGAACCTCCTGAAGTTTAATCTTTGATTCATAAACTCCAGCGATTCTCAATATCACCTCAAAGATCTGATAAATCTCAAGGCAGTGTGACTTCGCAATATAACCCTGCTCATCCTCTTACCAGATTATAGAGTGAGAAGCTTGGCATTCAGCCAACTAAATTACCTTTACCTACAAGGAAAAGAGAAAGGAAATCACCTAAAGGGTCTGATAGCGAGACTCTTTCATCATCATCATCCATCTCAACCTCTTCACCACGAAGTCAACCATCCACCCCTCCACTTCAGACCATTGTCCCTCACTCCACTAGAACTTCCACATCACCTTCTCAATCATCTATAATTGTAATATCTTCATCTTCGCAATCACAAACATCATCTTCTACACTTTCCTCTGTTAGTAGTTCAGTGATGGCCCAAATGTCATGGAATAATCCAGAGGCAGTCTTAATGCCTGCACCCTTGAGTCAATTACCAGCCCATCCTGAAAAATGGCTGCCTAAGTTTAACCCTGAAGCAGGCATGCTAGCAGAAGAACACATAAACAATTTTATGTTGTCCATAAATCTCAATGGAGTTATTAATGAAGATGTTGTTGTCCGACTTTTCCCTTATACTCTACAAGGAGCAGCTGGATCATGGTATTTCTCATTACCATCTGGATCCATCACTAGTTGGGATATCTTTCAAGATCAATTTTTGACTAAATTTGGTGATGATAGGTCTACAACGACATTAATCAATGATCTGTCTAATCTTAGAGCTGATTCAAAAGAACTTGTCAAGGATTTTAATTCACGTTTCAATAAATTGTTAAACAAAATTCCTACCGCTTCCAAGCCTAGCGAAGAAGTGCGAAGTGAATGGTACATTTTCGCTTTACCATCAAACATAGCAATCTTTGTTGATAGGGCTAACAAAAAAACTTTAGCAGAAAACATGAAGGAGGCAATAGCAGTAGAGAAACGTATCATTGCTCTAGATAAGAAAAATGCAATAGAAGAACGAAAATCCAAGAAGGTTACTTTTAAGGAAGACCCCAAGAAAAAACAATCAAAAGATCCATTTGATTTAGAAGGATTGTAGAAAGTTTTGAAAACCATGTCTAACGAAATGGTTGACATTAAGAAACAAGTGGCAGAAACATCTTCTAAAAAGTCTTTCAAGCCTTTTAGAAGAAATCCTTCAACTGATCCAAAGCCACCAAATGCTATAACTAATGTTGAATTAGAAGAAGAAGAAGAAGAAACTGCTACTGAAGAAACTACTGACGAAGATGAAGTCGTAGAAGTACAAGGTATGTGGGATTTCATCCTTCTAGATGAGGAAGATCAAGAAGCATCCCCAGTTAGCACGTGAAGTAGAAATCAACTTTATCCTCCTCAACCTACTTCCAAGTCAAAAAGCGCAAGTTCATTGACTAAGGATAAAGTTGCACCCAAGAAAATGACATCTAAAGCAATTCAAACCAGCCCAGTCCAGACATATTCATCAACTCCATCAAGAACACTGATTGTTCCAGATGAAATGGAGTATAATATCATAGAAGACATGAAGAAGACTAGGGCTAACATCACTTTTTATGAATTGAGCAAGTTAAAACACCAACAAAAGGTACTTTTGAAAGAATTGCATGCTGTACCAGAAAAACCTTTACCTGATCCTGTGATTTCTCAAGCTTCCAATGAGATGGGAAGACCTCCAGCTAATACGATCAGTAAAGTTGATCTAGAAAATATCGCTTTAATTGGAGGAAGGTCAAGATCTCATACTCCTCCATTTCTTCTTACTTATGAAGTTTTCAATAAAAAATTGCATAATTGTTTAGTGGATTCTGGAGCTTCATCTAATATTCTACCAAAATCAATATGTGCAAAGTTGAACATTCAACCACAAAAATCTGTTGTGCGCATAGTCCAGCTAGATCGATCACAAGTTGAAGTGATTGGCGAATTAAATCAGGTTACCATAAGATTGTCATCAAATCCAAAGGTATGTCAAGTCATTGATATTTTAGTTGCAGATATTCCATAATTTTATGGCTTAATTCTTAGCAGAGATTGGTCAGAAAAACTTCATGGATATTTTGCAACTGATTGGTCTCATATGTGGCTTCCTTACAATGGTAAACCAAATCAGATAAAGGTTGAACGAGAAAAACATCAGAAATACATAGTAACAGAACTCAAAGGAGAGAATGAACCAATTGCATACAACAGTAATATCATTGGCAATTATTCAGTTGATTCTTTCTTAGGAAATTTTAATGCTCATACTTCACCTTATTTAGAACATTCTATTTTATCTCAAATAGAAATTTTTTCCCAAACAGATAGTTCTAAATGTATTAATTTTGTAGATACTCCTGTAAATAAAAATTTATTTTGGAAATTATTTTTTGATGGTTCTAAGTCTAATGAAGGAGCAGGAGCAGGATGCGTTTTGGTTAGTCCAGAGGGAAACAAAATTATGTTAACTTGTAGACTTGAGTTTGATTGCACTAATAACACTGCAGAATACGAGGCTTTAGTCCAAGGATTATATAAAGCAATCGGACTAGACATCAAATATCTACAAGTTTTCGGAGATTCGGAAATTGTAATTAAACAGGTACGCAATACTATACATTGTTTATCAAGTCATTTAAAGCATTATCAATCTTTAGTCCAAGATCTGACTGAACACTTTATAGCATTTAATATTTCATCAATTCCCAGAATTCATAATGCTAGTTCAGACCTCCTAGCTAATGTAGCTTCCAAGCTCATTCCTGCAGAAGACTTTAGTCCTGATCGATTTTCAATTGAATTAATCTTTAGACCCTCGATTCCTGATAACATTACCAATTGGAGGATTTTCAATGATGATCCTGATATTGTAAATTTTCTCACATCTGAAGGATCTTACACTAATCAGATAATTGATGAAGATCAACATGACAGACAATTGCTCCAAGATAGCACCAATAATGCTATGCCAAAATCAGTAGTCAAGTTAGAAGACCTTTATGATTTGAAAGATCGATTTAAAAGATCTACCAATTCAAAACTGCAAAGTTCAACTTTGAATTATGAATTAGTAAATCTAGGAACTGATGCCAAACCACAGAATATCAACCTAGGCCTTGGCCTAGCTCCTGAATAAAAATTAGCGTATGTTCGTCTTTTGAAACAATATAAAAGTGTCTTTTCTTGGAACTACGATGAACTCAAAACTTATGACACTTATATCATCCAACATACTATCCCAATGATCAATGATGAAAAACCTGTCCAACAGAAGTTGAGAAAGATCCACCCCAATCTAGAAAACCAAATCAAATCTGAACTCAATAAGTTATTGAAAGCCAAAATTATTTTTCCCATTCGACATTCTAAATGGGTTTCCAATATGGTTCCTGTTAGAAAGAAGAATGGAGATATTAGAATTTGCATTGACTTTCGAAACCTTAATAAAGCCTGCCAAAAAGATAATTTTCCTTTGCCTCCCATGGAGCAAATATTACAGGCAGTTGCAGGATCAGAATTAATGTCTTTCTTAGATGGTTTCTCTGGATACAATCAAGTATTAGTCCATCCCGACGATCAATTGAAAACTACATTTAGAACCAAATGGGGCACTTACGCATATCAAAAGATGCCTTTTGGTTTGATTAATGCTGGTGCCACATTTCAGAGAGCCATGGACATTGCTTTCAAAGGATTAGTTAACAAATCAGTGGTAATTTACTTGGATGATATAACTGTATATTCCAAAAAATGAAGCAATCATCTTAGAGATTTAAAGCAGATCTTCCAACGCTGTCAAAGGTATGGAATTTCACTTAATCCAAAAAAAATCATTTTTTGCATTGAATGAAGGAAAACTTCTTGGATTCATAGTATCAAAATCTGGAATTCATATTGATCCTGATAGAATCAAGGAAATTTCTGAAATATCTTTACCTCACAACAAAAAAGCTATGCAATCTTTTCTTGGCCAGATTAATTTTGTAAAGAGATTTGTGCCAGATTTTTCAAGAATTGTATCACCCTTGCAAGCAATGATTAAAAAGAATTCAAACTTCAAATGGGGCAAAGATGAATATGAGGCATTCAATCTGATCAAACAAGCAATTATTAATGCTCCATCTTTAGCAACTCCAAATTTTTTCGATCCTTTTATTTTGTATACATTTGCCTCTGATAAATCTTATGCTGCAATACTCACTCAAGCAAATCAAGACAAAGCAGAAGCTCCAATTGCCTTTTTCAGTTCAAATTTACAGGGAGCTGAATTGAATTATTCAGATGTGGAGAAACAAGCTTATGCTGTTTTCAAAGCAATTAAATATTTCAGACCCTTTCTACTCAAAACCCATACAAAAATCATAGTACCGTTTCCAGCGGTAAGAAATCTTTTAGTCCAAAAAGATGTGGGTGAGAAAAGAGCCAATTGGGTTACTGCCTTACAAGAATATGATGTAGAAATCAAACCAACAAATATTGTAAGAGGTCAAGGTTTTTGCAAAATACTAGCTGGAGCATCGCTTATTTCTGAAAAACCATCTGAGGAAATACAAACATATGAGGTAAGCCTAAATGATGTTGAATCATTATATGCTGATATCATATTTTATCTGAAGAATGGATATGCTCCTCTAAATCTCGATCATACCAAGAAAAGAGCTCTAAGGTTGAAGGCTAAACAATATCAGCTTGTGAATGATGTTCTTTTTAGAATGAATTATGATTCTGTTCTTCTTAGATGTCTGGAGAAATCTGAAGCTGAAAAAGTCTTGCAGGAACTTCATGATGGGCCAGCAGGTGGACATTATGCTGGAGATGCTACTGCACATAAGATCCTCCGTGCAGGCTATTACTGGCCCACATTATTCAAAGATTCACATAACTATGCAAGGAAATGTCAAATTTTTCAAACTGCAGCTGGAAGACAAAAGAAACCATCATTACCATTACAACCAGTCAACATTGAGAAGCCTTTTGATCAATGGGGATTGGACATAATAGGTGAGATCGTTCCTCACTCTTCTAAACAACATAGGTATATCATTACAGCAACTGATTATTTTACGAAATGGGTAGAAGCAGTCCCTCTCAAGACTGCTAATGCTGAGCATATCATCGAGTTTATAGATCAGTTCATAATCACTAGGTTTGGTTTACCTTCTGCTTTAATGTTTGATAATGCATCATATTTTTCTGGTAATGCTATGACTGAATTTGCACTCAAGAGAGGTTTCAAACTTAAATATTTTGCCAATTATTATCCACAGGGAAATGGGTTAGCTGAATCCACTAATAAAAACTTAATCAGAATCATTAAGCGAACCATTGATCAAAATCATAAAAATTGGCATAAGTCGTTGATATATGCTTTATGGGCAGATCGAATAACGCAGAAGGCTTCTATTGGCACTTCTCCCTTTAATTTAGTTTATGGGAGAGAAGTGGTTCTTCCAACTCATCTAACAATCCCTACTTTAGCCTTAGTCCAATATATTGATGAAGAACCAACTTCTTCTTTACAATTAAGGCAGATGGAAATAATTAAGTTAGAAGAACAACGAGAAAAGGCCAAAGTAACTCATGCTCATCATCAAGCATTAGTTAAAGCTTCTTTTGATTCAAACATGATAACCAGAAAGGACTTTCAGATAGGAGATTTAGTTCTAAAATGGGACAAGGCCCATGAGGAAAAAGGAAAACATACGAAATTTCAACGAATGTGGCTTGGTCCTTTTCAAATTGCAGAAATCATAGGTCCATCTACTTTCATGTTACAGAATTTAACAAGGAAAAGAGAATCTTTACCTGTTAATGGACAGATCCTTAAAAAATATTTTCCATAGGAGATCATTCTTCTATTTTGTAGATTAGTTTTCTTTATTTGTCATAATAAAACCAGTTGTTAATGGTTACATTTGGAATTCATGAAAAAAATACAGGTTCTCTTTTTAAATTTTATTTCTTCACTTATATAAATAGAATTCTTTTTAGAATATTGATCATTATTATTTAAAGATACAGTTAAAAGCTTTAGTCTAGAAATGATACTAGTTTCAACTTTGAAAATTTTGATGAAAAACAACTTTTGGTGAAAGATTGTTTTATATCAGTTCAATGAAAGGTATCAATAACAAAACGAAAGTTCTCTGTAGAAAATTTCTTTCCCAAAAAAACTCTATTATTGTCGTCCAAAGCTATCTTAAGGAAACAATGACTTCCTCCCTACCTAGAAAATTACAAAGTTCAGGGAATAATCCAATGATACACTTTTAACTTAAAGAGTAAGAGGTCTCATCATGAGCCGACTTATCATGATCATAGATATTATAGATTGCTGACTTTGCCAATACTGCATACCACAACAGGGCAATGACTCAAGATTACTACAATCAAAAGGCAAGGGGTCTCATCACGAGCCAAATTGTTCAGCAAAGTTATAAATCAAGTGAATGGCACTGTCATAAATTGGCTACCAAACCAAGACATTGTTCTTTAAGGGTAAAAAGAAAATAAAAAGCAATAAGTGTGAATATGGATTTCTCTTTGAAAATTGTATATTTCTCTACATAGGACACATGATCATTGCTGGGTAATAGGTAACCCTGTCAAGGCTATAGACGCTTGCTGGCAGCAGTGGCTCTACCTACGACAAAAGAGCATATTTAAAAACTGATTTACAGAGAAGCTTTTTGTTTTTATCTTTTTAAACCAAGTAATGACTGATGTAGATACAAGGACTAGCTTGAGGAAGTAAATAGTCAAAGTTGAATATAGAAGAAATGAAATATTATTTATAGATTAAAGCATAATGTACTTTGTCTTTTTATAATAAAATTTGATTTTCTGGAAAATTTTCTGTTTTGAAAAGTTTAGAGAATTTAAAAGAAAAGCAGAGATAACTGGTTCTTCCAAGTGAATCGCCAATTGTTGTGGCCAGCAACAACCCCCTTCTTATTTATTATTTAATACTAAACAAGTGGAGACCCTTAGTTTAAAAAATCCAAAAAATTAAATTAGTGCTTGTTTTCTTTTTCAAATAAAACTTACTATCATTAACTTAAGAAAATTCCTTAGAAAATATTTAGATAAACTTAAGTTTATGATAGATTAGAATAAAACCTTTCTTTGAAGAAAATATCACATCCATCGCAACAAAAAAGTACAAGATATCTTTTGCAAAGCAGAATCTTCTAAATTGCGATAAGCGCGATCCAATAACTATGCATTAAAATATTTGTCACAAATCACATATCGTAGAAAATATATTAACGGATATTTTTCATATGTTATATTTTGCGATATTACATTTTTGGGCACTCTTTTGCGATCCCACGATTGTGGAGTACTAAAAAGGTATGCTTTTGATCATTATTTCAATGGCTTTTTGATAGAATTTGTGAACCTTTTTGTGTCATGAATTTGGGAATTAATAAGTAACCATAACAAAACATGTGAGAATCGATATACAAGACTTAGCCACTGATAATGGTTATTTTCTATACAGGAAAAGGAGAAAACAAGGGATTGACGTTCCAAAGGGAAAGACAAAGTCAAGATAACTGCTGTCTCTCTGGACGAGAACCGAACGCAAACAAAGAGAAACAGATCAAAGCAAATCGGCTCGGAAAAGAAGGAGAGGACACCAGCTCAGCGCAAAAGAAGAGACAGGATGAAGAGTTAACAGTTTGGCGAATCCCTCAGGATCTTCGATCCTGAGGGATCGCTGCTTTATTTACCTTGTCACTTGGACATCTCCGCCATCGTTTTTATATAAAGAGACAGCATTGTTAGCTTGATATGGAGGGATAGATAGATATAGAGATGAAGGATACGTTTTATGTAATTTCTGTAAAACATCAGCTTTGATTATTAAGTTTCGTTGAGAACTGGTTCAATGTATCTTTGACCAATGCATTAATGAAAGTTTGGTGATCATTTCATCTCTGCGACTGGATTAAACTTCAAGCGGTGTATCCTTGGAGGCTAAGGGCCCGGCCCCGAAGGAAACTTGCTTCTGTACCATTACGGCTTTATTCCTGTGTGGTTTTTTTTATCATTGTATTTGGTAATTTGGTATGTTTTATAAGTTCATATTACATGCTCTGTTAAAGATTGAATCATTGAAGTTTTTGCAGATAGAATCGTGTGTTGACTCCACATTAAGTTATTAATCATTTCAAGAGTTCATTACATGTTCTCACTGTTATGTTACAGAGCTGTTATATTAACGTTCGTGTTGTGTGCGTTTCCGATTTATCAGTATTGTTCCTTAATTCATTAATCGTTGTTGCTGTTCCTTTAGTGTGATTCGTGGGATTTGTCTTTAGAGTGAAGAATGTTATTTGATTGCATAGAGAGTATTTGAGTTAATTGGTTATAGCCCGCGGGACTTAGTTATTCAGTTGCTGTTCCATTTTAGACTTGTTGTTCCATTCCAGAATTGCTGTTCAATCCTTTATTCGCTTTGCTGTTCCATTTCCTTACAGTTGTTGGTTTGGTGTGAAAGATGATCTAAGGCTGTAGTGAGCATTGGTAGTTATTGTCTGGCTCCCAGGCTCGTGATCCATGCTCTAGTTTCCTTTCCATCAGTTTCCTAAGGGATGGGTTATCACTGCCGAACCCTTGACTGATAAACTGTTGAGTTTCTGAGTGTGTGGTTTATTCTTTGAGGTAATTTAGTTACAAGCAAGCATCCGTTTACTCTTGTATTTCTGAAGCACTGTACTACTAGCATTACTCTGACAAATGATAGCCTCGGATTGAGTCACTCTTTGTAATGACAAAACGCTCCCGGATTGACATATTAATGTGAGGTAATTAGAGGTGAAAGAGACCCTTCTTATAGCTCTACATTTTGGCGCCGTTGCCGGGGAAAGAGTGTAGCCATTTGTATTTTTCAGAGTAGTGTACGAGCCTGCTAGGGAGGAGTTGGATCCTAAAAACGGAAGGTAAGAACCTACGTGCAGAGCATGTAAAAGACCTGCTCACTATCCGCTTTCCTAACATATTTGTTTTTGCTTGTTTGAATAGAAGTTGGTAGTTCATTTTTTTGAGTGCATGACTAAGCAGAAAAGACCAGAAAAGAATATCAAACCCCCATCCAAGCCTAAAAAAGCTAAGGGGCCGGTGACCCTTGGCCGAACGACCTTCATAGACGAAATCTATAAGAAAAAAGAATCTCAGCCATCAGTAGGCCTCAAGAAAAACATTTCTAAACCGCCTACTAGTTCCCTTCAGGCCACAGGATCACCATCTGTAGCCTGCGCTGAGGTGCATAGTCAAACCGAAGAGCAGGACTTTCAAGAAATTGAAAATTCTACTCCAGAATTATTGCAGGAAGGGAACTCTAGCAACTTTTGTGAGGGAGAAGGAGAAACAGGGGAAACCAAGGAACCAAAATCCCCTAGTGAGACAAATCAGCCATTAGATAGCCCAGATAAGGGGAGTGCTGCGAAAGTCATTGTTGAAGGAATTCAATCTTCTCAGACACCTGGTATTCCCATTATTCCAGATAAAGGAAGCGCTGTTAAAAAGATCCCTGTCAAAACCGTTCCCACTCAACCTAGGAATACCCTCCTAGATATCCCAGAAGGTTATTGGCATATATTCGATCTCATGGCTCAAAACCAACCAAACGCTCAAAACCAGCCAAATACTCAAACCTCTACATTACAATATCCTATAGTGGATTCTGCAGCAAATGCACCCATGAAAGCTATCCCTCTTCAGCATATCCCTACATTCCACGGACTCACATCAGAAGATCCGGATGCATTCTTATTCGAATTCGATGTGTTATGTAGGGGGTACGATTACACCACCAATCCCCAAAAATTGAAATTATTTCCCTCTACATTAAAAGGGGCTGCTTTAAGATGGTTTATGGGGTTAGGTGGTGGGGTTATCAACAATTGGGATCAAATGAAAGAATCCTTCTTAAAAAAATATCAGGATTATTGTAGGTCTAGAGAATTAAAAGACGAAATATTTCAAATGTCAGCCAGACCAAATGAAACATTAGAGGAGTATGTGGAACGTTTTCAGTATAATTTACAAAGATCTCCTTATGCATCGCTACCTTTACCTGATAATGTGTTAAAAACCGCATTAATGAGGGGCATGAAGGAACAATGGATTGAAACATTAAACATTATGGGCAAAGGGGATATTTATCAAGAGAGTTTTGCTGACATTATTGATTTGTGTATCAGGAGTTCGAGAGGCAGCACAAGAATAAAACCGACAGAATACGATCGGTTTGCAAGAGATAACAAAGTATCAGCAGAAGGAGTAACACGTGAAGAAATTGGAAATTTATTAGAAAATTTTAAAACTGATATTATGGGGACACTAACTACACAACTTGATATTGTGCAGGCTAAACAGAAGCAGCTGGAGGCAGAACAGAATATGGCAATCTTCTGCCCCCGATGCAGAAAAAAACATAGCCACAAGGAGTGTCCACTGGATAAAGTCCAAACATGCGCCATGTGTACAAAAGATCACCTTACGGAGAGCTGCCCCTCACTTCCTGGATTGAAAGCGGTATATAAGGAAGCAGAAGAAGAACCAGAATCGGTGAATTCGATCAACCAGTGCCGCCAGTGGCAGCCGAGACAACCTGGTATGTTTCCGGACCCAACCTCTTTCTTTCAAAACCCACAATATAATGCTCAACAATATGGTATGTGGCAAAATCAATCTCAACCCCCATTTACAAACTGGTCACCACAATCGTTTCCTTCTTCAAATCCATGGCCGAATCAAACAAGCCAAACTGGTTGGCCGAATTTCCCTTACACTCCACCATATTGGAAAAATGGTCCATACCCTTCACAGTGGACTCCCTCTACTTCGCAAAGTTCACCCTGGCAGACAAGCTGGCAAAGACCGATGTACCACCCAGCTGGAACCATTCCGCTCCCTCAACCTACTTTGCCAGCTTTACAACAAAACCCCCAGTCTAACCTGAGACCGCAACTCCCAGCCCAACCCGATCCCAATCCAAATAACAGACAAGTCCAATCTATCCAAATCATAGAATCACCAGAAACAGGACCTGACTTGAGGGAGTGCAATGACCTTCAGTTAAGATCTGGACGTATAATTGAAACTGAGGGAGATAAAACAGTTCATATTGAAGATCAGTTACCCAGAGAACATCAGTCACAACAAGAGGATGTAAATAAGCATCAAACTCATAATCAAGCAACCACATCCTCTCCTCCATTCCCAGAACGATTAACCATACCACGACCCATACAATATCCTGACTTTGACATTCTGGGAGAATTACAAAATCTGTACATAAAAATTCCATTCCTCCAAGCCATTCAAGACATTCCCATATACGCAAAAACTATAAAATAATTGTGCATAAAGAAACCAAGGAGGAATATAACAAATAATCCAAGAGTCCAAGTAGTCGGTACCTTATCCGACCTATTGTCTGGAAGAGAAACACCCCTTAAATATGAAGACCCCGGGAACCCAATTATAACTGTTCAAATTTATGGTCAGACCCTGCCTAATGCCTTAGTTGATCTAGGGGCTGCAATTAATATTTTAACAACCACAACTTGCCAAAAGCTCGGCATTACATCTGTAGAACCCACCTCCACTCTGTTGGAATTGGCTGATCGATCTGTGGTTAGACCAGAGGGTACTCTACATGATGTCATGGTCTCTGTAGAATCCTGGGAGTATCCAACCGATTTCCTGATAATTAATCCAAAAACCCGACTTGATGGACATCCGCTAATTTTAGGTAGGCCTTGGCTTGCCACCGCCGATGCCTACATTGGCTGTCGGCAGGGAAATATGACCATAACCAGAGGACCGAATAGCAAAAATTTAGTTCTATATCCTCCAGCGCAGCCAAGTGTCACAATGATTAAAACTAATAAACACCCTGTATCATACCTTACCGATAACATCAGATCTCCATTAACTATACAAGAGGCACTCGATTTCAAATATCAAACAGAAGACGATGCCATTAATAATTTCATTACTCAAACTGAACCTCGCACACAGTGTCACATGATAGCAGCAGCATTTGATAATGAATTGGAAGAAGATCCCCTGAAAGATATTCATGACCAAACGATACCTGTTACTTCTGTTGCAAATAGTAAAACTGTGGAAATTGCACCGGGGAAAACTTTAAACATCAATGCTAATCTCACACCTGAACAAGAAACAAATCTCATCCATCTGTTAACAAAATATCAAGAAGCATTTGCATGGGACTACCCCGATATGAAAGGAATCGATCCCCAATTATGTACACACCACATTTATATAGAAAAAGATGCCAGACCTGTGCGTCAGCCGCAAAGGAGACTTAATCCCCATCTAAAAGATGTCGTAAAAACTGAACTTCATAAGCTTTTAGATGTGAATTTTATCTACCCTATTTCTGATAGTAAATGGGTCTCTCCGCTTGTGGTGGTACCAAAAAAGAACGGGACATGGAGAATTTGTGTGGATTATAGGGAACTAAACAAGGCAACACAGAAGGATCATTTTCCTCTTCCTTTCATAGATCAAGTATTGGATACTTTAGCAGGGAAGAAGTTCTTTTCTTTCCTGGATGGCTTCAGTGGATACAATCAGATTCAGATTGCCCCTGAAGACCAGGATAAAACTACTTTTACTTGTCCCCGGGGAACATTTGCCTATCGAGTTCTACCTTTTGGCCTATGTAATGCTCCTGCCACATTTCAGAGGGCTATCCTTAGCATTTTTGCAGATTTAATAAATGATGGACTTGAAGTGTACATGGATGACTTTACACCATATGGAGATGATTTTGATCCAGCTCTAGACACCCTAGAAAAAGTCCTACAACGCTGCATTGTTACCAGGCTTTGCTTAAGCAACGAAAAATGTTTCTTGATGATGACTGAAGGGCTTATCCTAGGACACTATGTCTCAGCAGCCGGCATTCAGGTAGACCCAACCAAAATCCAAATACTTTTGCTTATTCCCACTCCTACTACTCAAACAGAGGTATGCAGCTTTCTTGGATTTTCCGGTTATTATAGACGATTCATAGAGCATTATTCGCACATTGCTGCTCCTTTATATGCACTGACTGGTAACGTTGATTTTCTTTGGACAGACAAATGTGACCATGCTTTCGAGGATCTAAAGAAGCTTGTATCCACAGCCCCAGTCCTTCGAGGACCAAACTGGGACCTACCATTCCAGATATCATCCGATGCCTTAGATACAGCCATTGGCGCAGTCCTTGGGCAGGAAGAGGATAAAAAACCCTATGCTATCTATTACATCAGCAAAAATTTATCCCCTGCTGAATTGAATTACACTGTTACTGAAAAAGAATTCCTAGCTGTAATACATGCTGTCAATAAATTTAGACATTACATCACAGGCTACCCTGTTGTCTTGTATACAGACCATTCTGCTATAAAATATCTAGCAAATAAGCCTATCACAAATGCCAGAGTAACTCGATGGTTAATTTTATTGCAGGAATTCGACATCACAATCAAGGACCGGCCTGGCAAAGAAAACCCTGTAGCCGATTTTCTTTCAAGAATACCAAAATCAAGCGATGCAGCAGCAGTTGAAGATCAATTTCCGGATGAGCACCTGTTTGCTGTTGCCGTTCAAACACCCTGGTATGCTGATGTTGCCAACTACCTCACAGTAGGTAAATTACCAAAACATTTAACTCCTAATGAGCGCAAGCAGATTATTCAGAAAAGTTCTTGATTTTCGTGGATTGGAGGCTATTTGTTTCACACAGGAGCAGACATGCATATCAGGCGATGTGTTAGAGAGGATGAAATCTTTGACATCCTAAAAGCCTGTCACGATGGACCGTGTGGGGGGCACTTCGCCGAGCGTAGAACTGGACATAAAGTATTGCAGACAGGATATTACTGGCCTACGATCTTCAAAGATGCAAAGAAGTTTGTCCAAGCCTGTGACAGCTGCCAGCGAGCAGGAAGACCTGGTCAAGCTGATGAGATGCCTCTGAAACCACAGTTAGTCATCGAACCATTCGAGCGGTGGGCTCTTGATTTCGTTGGACCCATCAACCCCTCATCAAATCAAAAAACATATATTTTGGTGGCAACAGAATATGTCACCAAATGGGTTGAGGCAGAAGCATTACCAAGAGCCACAGAGGACTCTGTCATACAGTTCCTATTCCATCTATTTTTTCGTTATGGCCTTCCCAGAGAAATAATTACAGATGGAGGACCACAATTTGTTGGGCATAAATTAGCTGCAACACTTAACAATTATCATGTCCAGCATAAGATCACTACTCCATATCACACACAGGCGAATGGGCAGGTAGAAAGTAGCAATAAGATAATAGAATCAATCCTAACGAAAACTATTGCATCACATAGGCGTGACTGGGCTACCCGACTACCTCAAGCACTCTGGGCCTATCGAACCACATGGAGGAGCACCACTGGTTACTCACCTTATCAACTAGTGTTTGGAAAACAACCTATTTTTCCCATAGAATTCGAAATCCAAACACTGCGAACAGCACAGGAAGTTGGCCTAGATTTAACTGAGGCACAACTCAATCGACTACAACAGATCAATGAATTAGACAAAATTCGGCTCTCTGCACTACAAAATAAAGCATTAATTCAACAGCAGCAAGCCAAATGGCATGATGCGCTCATCAAGAACAAAGTCTTCCACGAGGGAGACTGGGCTCTGTTATACGATTCTCGGTTTCAGGACTTCCCTGGAAAACTTCAGACTCGATGGTTGGGACCATACGAAATCCAGAAGGTTCATGACAACGGAACCCTTACTCCAATCACCATTGATGGTTCTGGATATGAATTCAAAGTAAATGGCCACCGAGTCCGTCTCTATCGTAAACCACTCACTCGGGAATCCTTCTGCCAGCAGCTACGCCGAGACACTGATATGGAGATCTTAGGAGAGGAAGAGAAATCTTCCTCACCTGTAATTCATTAAGGGTTCATTTCTTTTTTGCAATTTGTACATAAATTCTTGTTTTTTTTTGAGTGATTCTTGTACATAAGTTTGAATTAAATATCTTCTTGTCATTTTTGCTGTTCCTTTTCTTTCATAAAGTTCGATTTTTGCCCTTCTAAAAATAGCATTTGCGTGTTTCTTATGATATTGGTTTTGCTTGCTCTGCTGTTCCTTTTGCTGTTCCTTTTCTAAAGGAACAGCATTCGGGATCTCTGCTGTTCCTTTTTCAAAGGAACGGCATTATTACGTTTTCTGTTGTTCCTTTTGGTTACCACCGTTCCTTTTTCTTCAAAGAAGCAGCGTTTTTTTATTACTATTGTTCCTCTTTGGCATTTAGAGTGTTTTTATAGCCTTTTTATTTTTGCCGTTCCTTTTCCAAAAAGGAACGGCATTTGCATTTTTTGCTGTTCCTTTTTCTATCATCCATCATTGTTTCTTTTCCAAAGGAACACCACTCGCATACTTTTGCTCTCCTTGTGAAACAGCTTATTCCTTTTGCTGATCTAAATTGAGGATGCTTTGAGCCCGTCTTCTTTCTAGTCTTTAAGATACAGCTATGTATTTGTGCAATGACATATAAAATCACAACATACCGAAATCTGCAAACCATAAATCGCTATATCTATAAGGCTCTGCATTAGTAAGAGGACAAATGGAAGGACATACTTATTTCTTACCTTTTGTTGACATGGTTTTACTAATTTTGCCCTGATTGGTTATCTTTATCATGTTGATTCCCTTAAACTTTTTTTATTAGTACTTGGGAATAAGAGCAAAGAGTTTATATCCTCCTATTGAGATAATAAGACTTCTTCCACCATTCCTACTCTTAAGGAGTGTTGAGCCACCCTTTGTGTATAAGGAAAAGTATTCTATGAAAAAGAAAAATATGTGAACATGATATGTGAAGTGTCAAATGCAGGATAGGGGGTCTCATCGAGAGCCAGCCTACCATGATCATGAGGATGGCAGTGAAGTGGCATTCCCATTCTGGCCACCACACCAGGGATATGGTCCAAAAGGTATATCAACTAAACGAACCTTGGAACAGGAGGTCTCATCACGAGCCGGCCTGACCACGTTTCGCTCCTTCCTCGTGAATGGCATTATGGTTAACTGGTCACCAAGCCAGCATAATGGTCTA
The DNA here is from genome assembly GCA_034641835.2 of Pinus albicaulis. Classification (NCBI taxonomy): domain Eukaryota; kingdom Viridiplantae; phylum Streptophyta; class Pinopsida; order Pinales; family Pinaceae; genus Pinus; species Pinus albicaulis. The sequence goes on along the minus strand of JAXQQM020063502.1, from coordinate 5,664 downwards.
CATTTTGACATAACAACATTCCTAAGTATACACAAAGGATCATGGTTCCGAGGGTAAAAAAACAACTCTGCCAAGGTTATGGACACCTGTTGGCAGCAGAGTACTGTTAATGGTATTGAAGTCACCTTGCTTACACCAATAGGTAAGATACTAATACTCTTTTGTTTCTTATATCCGAGCAACTAATCATATGTCATTTCCCGATTTATATCTCGCATGAATATTTATCATTACCAATCATGGCAACGGAAGTGACCATGACCACTTGAGATTGGCAAGTACGATACATGCCCTATCCATCAGCCTCAAATCATAACACAGCAGCCTCCTATATCATACGCGATCAATTCTCCGCCTCGATTTCGGTAATTTGTTGTCCTTTGCAACATAGCATAATTCCATATGCTGTTCCTTTCTGACTTGATTGCAGACGGGGTGCCACTCCTTTATTTGCCGGCTGGGACAGCCTATCACACTGCGGGGGGGGAGGTTAACCTCATCATTCCCTGTATTACGTGTCCACTCACCATTCGGGAAAACTAGTATACGACGGTTTGGCATATTTTAACGGCATGGCATTTCTATTTTCGCACACGTTGCTTTCTGTTTCACTATTGCATGCTCTGTGTTTTCTTTCTCGTAACCTTGCGATTATCATCCTCCCTGCGTTTCAAACAGAGAACGTTTTGCTGTTCCATTTAGAATTTGCAGTGAAACCATGGGAGGAAGGGCAATTCGAAGTGAGCCTCAACAGCTGACGATCTCCGCTGCTGCCCGGGAGATCCTGGAAAGAGCAGGATGGTTGAATTATTTCAATCGCCTACAGGAGTCCAATGAAACAGTAGCAATGGAATTTTTGCAGAACCTACAGGATGACCACTCCACAGTAAGAGGGAAGCGGATAGCGGTCACCGATGCCATAATTGCAGAAGTTTCAGGACTACCAGCCACCGGACCGGTATGGACATTAAAAAAGGAACGATTACAGAAGGTCATGGAACTGTTCCAGGACGAAGGCCAGAATCTGACAATTAAGGGGAAGGGTATTCTGCCAGCAACCCTAGGAGAACCTTGGACGGAGCTAGCAAGAACAGTGCAGAGTTACATTACCTGCGAAGGAAGAAAAGACGTGGTAAGACCACGACACCTTAAACTTTTAGCTGTTTTAAAGCAGAGATGCTCTGTGAATTTACCCGCACTCCTGAACTCCTTACTGCATGATGCTGCACAAAGTATGAAAAAGGCACAGCACGTAGAATCAATCATTAGTCATCATGGGTTGATACGACTAGTTGTTAGTTATGGTCTCAACCAACAGCAGAGCAGCTGGGAAGAGTTGATTGCACAAATTGAGGGGGGATTGACAGAACCATCCCCAAAACGCAGACATTCTATAAGCACACCGGAGTGTCCGGCAAAACGCGGAGAACATGTTGCTAGTACATCAGAACAACCAGAGTTACATCAAGAATCGGCAAAGCGTAAGCATGCCATTGATTCACCCGAGCAACCAGAGGAACCCAGAAAATCAGCTCGGTTAGCTCAGATGAGAGGAAGCATAAATAAGCCCAGAAAATCAGCCCGGTTGGCTCGGATAAGAGGAAGGCTGGAAAAGCTTCAGGGAAGCACCAGCCAACCAGTGATAATTGAAGATGAGCAACCCGAAGAAGAAGCAGCCAAGCCTTCGGGAACAGAAATAGAAGCAGAAACTGAACAAGAGGAAGAAATGGGACAGCAGGAAGATAGCCCATTACAAGACCTACTGGGAGACGATGACTTGGCCGCAGTCCTAGCCAATATGAGTAAGTATGGTCAAACTTCTAGTTCAGAGGGCCCCCACGACAAACCCCAGGAAGAGAACATGCCTGTTCATGATGAAGAGGAGGAAAATACTGAACGGGAACAATCTGTTCCCATGTCACAAGAGGAAAATCTAGAGGGAGTAGGAGAAGAAACAACATTTGCTCAGGAAGAGACAGACTCAGTCGAGGTCCCTACTCCAGAACAGCCAGAGCAGAGCAGTGAAGAAGAACCCCAAGAGGAAGATTTAGAAACCAGTCATGATCCAGTCCGCAGCAGACAGACTGCTGTTCCTTCGAAGGAAACACTGGAAATTAAGAAGTTGCGGAAGGAACGGAATAAATTGTTGAATACGATAACCCAGCTCAGACAACAAATTAGGATTCTGAAAAAGAACCAGAAGGTAAGAAAGACCGGAGGGAGGAAAAAGAAGGCCAACAAGCGGCCTGCTGTTCAAAACCCTACCGAGAATCCAGCTGCCGTTCGAAATGATGCTGAGGAATGGGAACAGACGGATGTTCGCGTTAAAACAGAAAAGGATGATATAAGGATCAGTGATAAGCAAGTTCAGACAGAGGAACCACCCTCAGGGGTAATAAGGGTTCTGAACTCCAAACAGCATAATAAGAAAGTTCAGGTAAAACTCCCGGCCTCCACTGACCTATGGAAAAAAGATCCGAAGACAAAAACCTTGCATAAGATGGTGAAGCAAGCCCAGCAAGAAGCCGAACAACTTAGAGAGCAAACGGTTCCCCGAGAAAAATATGAGGAGTTACAGCAGCAACTAAGGGACGTCAGTCAATCCAAAAGCCAGGCCTTTGAAGGCTGGAAAAAGGAACAAGAGGAAGTTGCACAGTAACCAGTAGACTAAATACTGTTATCAAACAGATGAATGACTTGTGTTCTTTATACAATGATGTTTTAGCATGTAGGGCCCCTGCTAAAAACTATGCTCTGTTTTTATTAGAACGGTACTTACAATTAAAAATAAAAGCTGTTAAAGCAGGCACCCCAATACAAATTAACACTGTCAATGACTTTATAGACTGCTGTAAACATTATGGAATGAAAGTCCAGAGGTTGTTGTGTGAACTTTATTTGCACGACCTTGTGCTAAGTCAGGAGACTGAATTAAACCCTGGCCCTTTCATTGGAGACATCCAATTCCAAGCATTCATTTCATTCGGGGTTAATCAGATTAAGTGGCTCAAAGCCTATGATACTTTCCAAGGTCAGGAAAATGGTCTAGATTTACGGGTTAGGGCTGAGCCTAGGAACCCAGTACAGTTGTGGAGAGTTCATAGAAATCTTATAACGGCTCCCGGTGCCATTGAAACATTAGGACCTATGCATGAGGCACTCATTCAAGAGAGTTTAGAGTATTTTCTTTCTATCAAAGACTTGGCCATTAATGCAGCCAAATTTCGATATCGAATCTCTGATCCACACATCCAGCTCAGAGAACCATTTAAGTATGAGAACTTTGAGTTAGCTGCCGACCATTTGAACCTCTATGGCGAGACCATTCTGAAAGTAGGATCATCCTGGTTAGGGTATAGATTTCGCACTCCAATTATTTGGCACCCTGCACCCGGATACCAGGCCCTGTATGATATGCCTGAGGGACAAACAGGTCAGTTCTTTCACTATCTAATCACTCAACATGGTTGTAGGCCTCCGCATGAGACTCCTTCTCCAGCATATTCTCTCACTGCATTACATGTCAACTACAATGTTTTCATGAGGACATGAAACAAGGTAAGCAGGGGGGTGTGTGGAGTACTAAAAAGGTATGCTTTTGATCATTATTTCAGTGGCTTTTTAATAGAATTTGTGAACCTTTTTGTGTCATGAATTTGGGAATTAATAAGTAACCATAACAAAACATGTCAGAATCGATATACAAGACTTAGCCACTGATAATGGTTATTTTCTATACAGGAAAAGGAGAAAACAAGGGATTGCCGTTCCAAAGGGAAAGACAAAGTCAAGATAACTGCTGTCTCTCTGGACGAGAACCGAACGCAAACAAAGAGAAACAGATCAAAGCAAATCGGCTCGGAAAAGAAGGAGAGGACACCAGCTCAGCGCAAAAGAAAAGACAGGATGAAGAGTTAACAGTTTGGCGAATCCCTCAGGATCTTCGATCCTGAGGGATCACTGCTTTATTTACCTTGTCACTTGGACATCTCCGCCATCGTTTTTATATAAAGAGACAACACTGTTAGCTTGAGATATAGATAGATATAGAGATGAAGGATACGTTTTATGTAATTTCCGAAAAACATCAGCTTTGATTATTAAGTTTCGTTGAGAACTGGTTCAATGTATCTTTGACCAATGCATTAATGAAAGTTTGGTGATCATTTCATCTCTGCGACTGGATTAACTTCAAGCGGTGTATCCTTGGAGGCTAAGGGCCCGGCCCCGAAGGACACTTGCTTTTGTACCATTACGACTTTATTTCTGTGTGGTTTGTTTATCATTGTCATTTGGTAATTTGGTATGTTTTATAAGTTCATATTACATGCTCTGTTAAAGATTGAATCATTGAAGTTTTTGCAGATAGAATCGTGTGTTGACTCCGCATTAAGTTATTAATCCTTTCAAGAGTTCATTACATGTTCTCACTGTTATGTTACAGAGCTGTCATATTAACGTTCGTGTTGTGTGCGTTTCTAATGAATCAGTATTGTTCCATAATTCATTAATCGTTGTTGCTGTTCCATTAATATGATTTGTGTGAATTGGGTATGCTTTTGATGACTATTTCAGTGGCTTTTTAATAGAATTTGTGAACCTTTTTGTATCATGAATTTGGAAAGTAATAAGGAACCATAACAAAACATGTGAGAATTGATATGCAAGACTTAGCCACTGATAATGGTTATTTTCTGTACAGGAAAAGGAGAAAACGAGGAATTTCCGTTCCAAAGGAAAGGACAAAGTCGAGATAACTGCTGTCCCTCTGAACGAGAACCGAATGCAAACAAGGCTAAATAGATTACAGCAAATCGGCTCGGAAAAGAAGGAGAAGACACCAGCTCGGCGCCAAAGAAAGGAAAGGATGAAGAATTAACAGTTTGGCGAATCCCTCAGGATCTTCGATCCTGAGGGATCGCTGCTTTATTTATCATGTTACTTGGACATCTCCGCCATCACCTTTATATAAAGGGACAACACTGTTAGCTTGATAGATAGGATACGCTTTTATGTAATTTTCTGTAAAACATCAACTTTGATTATTGAGTCTCGTTGAGAACTGGTTCAATGTATTTTTGACCGATGCATTAATAAAAGCTTGGTGATTATTTCATCTCTGCGTCTGGATTAACTTAAAGCGGTGTATCCTTGGAGGCTAAGGGCCCGGCCCCGAAGGACACTTGCTTCTGTACCATTACGACTTGACTTTTGTGTGGTTTGTTTATCATTGTTATTTGGTAATTTGATATGCTTTATAAGTTCATATTACATGCTTTGTTAAAGATTGAATCATTGAGGTTTTTTACAGATAGAATCGTGTGTTGACTCCGCATCAAGTTATTAATCCTTTCAAGAGTTAATTGCATGTTCTTACTGTTTTGTTACAGAGCTGTTATACTAAACGTTCGTGTTGTGCGCGTTTCTGATTTATCAGTACTGTTCCATAATTCATTAATAGTTATTGCTGTTCCATTAGTGTGATTTGTGTGAATTGCTTTTAGAGTGAAAGAATGTTATTTGATTGCAAAGAATGCATTTGAGTTAATAGATTAAGTTTGGTTACAACCTGCGGGACTTAGTTATTCAATTGCTGTTCCATTTTAGACTTGCTGTTCTATTTCAGAATTGTTGTTCAATCCTTTATTTGCTTTGCTATTCCAT